>JAMXBB010000011.1:93377132-93528608 GCA_024138015.1 Lumnitzera littorea
AAGATGTATTACAACTAATTCTAGTCTAATAAAATATTATAAATATCTTGTTTCTTATTTATCATATAATATATTATATTGGAATTATTTGTATATAATTTTTATATTCTATGTATAATAATCTCATAGTTTGAAAAAAAATTTATTTTAATGATTTAAAGTGAAAAACAAAAGAAATTAAGTATGATTCAATCAAGAGTTTCAACATTTCTAACTGCAAAAATTTTCTCTATTTTACTTACTAAAATTTTATATTATCTTGACTCAAGATGTATTACAAACTATATAAATTATTACCAATATCTACCAATAATACAATTATAATTTTGATATTATTTATGCACTTAATACAAAGTTTTAAGAGAAGATAAAAAGAAAAAATTACAAGTTCTTCAAGGTACTTTATACCTTCAAGGTACTTTATACCTTGTAAAATATGTAAGATAAATGGTATAGAGTAATTTCAATATGCTACACGATAGATTTCAGATATAAAAACTAGTAAATTTGTACTTATAGGATATAATATAAATAAACCTTATATTTTACCCACTCTGTAACCGCTTACCCTATTGCTTAATCATTCACACCAACTATATATTATATTATAAACATGATCTTGAGGTCCTAGTTCCAGTTACTTGGTTGATCTCACCTGCAATAAGTCATCCACTCCGAAATTGGATACTTTTTTATAAGACAAATGGATTACGGTCAAAATTTTCTAATATAAAATTAAATTCATTCCAGCCAACAAGAAAAATAAAATAAATTCAATTCATTTAAGATATGTGAATAAACATTCTATAACAAGACGTAGCACAAAACCCTTCTAAATGTCTTCTACTTTCTCAATGGATCCGATCCACAAAGGAAAGTCCATTTACAGCGTTCACCGCGCATCCAACAAACCATACCAAATTGGTTTTGGCCAGTAGCTATACCAAGTAAGAAGTTGTTCCCTTAACTCAACATCTCTGTCATGATCTTTTGAATAGTTCATATAGAAAGAATAATTTTGAATTAAGACGGAATCAGAAAACTAATTTTTCACGCTTTTGATAGGCAAAATTGGTAGCCCTATCCCATAGACCAATTAGAAGACTATTTTCAGCATACATCAAAGTTTTAGGGCAATTTACTTTAAACCTACTCGTCTCAAGATATTTGTTAGTACAAATTTAAGAGAGGTTAGGTTTTGCATAGCTAGTTAAGCCTACAAAATAAAGAACAGTAAGAAACGTCAAAGTGTTATCCAGTATCTCTGATACTTAAATTAAGTTTAAATGTATAAAATATCGAATGATTTTACTATTGAGTGATAACCTTATATTTACAAAGGAATGAAACTGGCGATTGGAGAGAAATTAGTGAATAGAGACCACATCAGCAAGTATTGAACAATGGAGGCTTAGAGCCATAATGTTCGATATGGTTTGCAAATATAAGAAGTAGTTATTTAACTTAGTTACTGGCATTATCTATATTTTTTTTTGCCATCGGTGATTATAATTATTGGACAGACTGCATAATAGGCCTTCTAAATGTCTTCTACTTTCTCAAATCAAGTTTAAACCATGCTTATCATGATCAAAAATTCAAAATTTGGAGTAAAAAGTAGCATCAGAATAATTTATGGATTTCGAATTTCCAGCTAATCCAAAACTCAAGATGATACTATTTGAACCTGATTTTCTATACATGCTCCTAAAATTGTTTATTTCTTTGATGTGCATGTACCAAATATATGTATACATTTGTTTGTATTTTTTTTTTTTTCCTTCCTGTCTTTTATATCAATACTAATGGTCAGTATTTTATCTTAATACAATTTTTTATGGCTTGTCTTTTCTCCAATTTTTCTGGTTTTTTTTTTAATTTTCTCTTCCCCCTTTGGTGGGGACCCTCTGCTACCTTAAATTCCAGCCATCTACCATCCCAGTGGACCACTTTTAGGCCTGTTCAGACATTTAATACGACAAAGCAGGAGCTAGTACCAAAACTAGTGAGGTCAATACTCCAGCGACGCTACAAAATCATACAGTAACATTAACGTTTTCGTGGTAGTCTTCATCTTTTGGATGTTGTTTCTGTCTTTGAATGTTGTCCCTACGATTCAAATGAACATAAATAGATACCAATTTTACTGGGTGTATTATTACCATGTACTGCAGATGGTCGACCAATCGGTTCTACTAGAAAGAACCAAAGCAAGGATTATTATTATTATGTTTAAATTTTTTAATCGGACCCAACTAATAGATATCGAAACCGAATCTTCAAACGAACCGGTTATACTCACAAAAGGTCTTTAAATATCTTTTAAATTGTTACAATAAACTAGTTTTTTTATAATTACTAAATATTATCATTAAAATATAATATATATACGAACGTGCTCCATGTTTCAACATTTTTGCAATTTACTAACTCATATTATCTTTTGTTAAGGGATCATTAAACCATGGCTTGAACAATACAGCAATAGGTTTAATTTATTTATATCCTTAATATCGATATTATCTACTCTTTATTAATGTAATAATATCTGATTATAGTAAAGACTAAGGTATCATGAATGCCAAAAAATGGAAAGGAAAACAGTGTCCAATAGGACAAACGCTCCCTGGCATTGAAATTCATCAAGGAAGATCCTCAACCGATACTCTCCGAGGATAAGCAATCGTACGGTCCCCATTAATTGCGTCATGATAGATACCATCGATTGCGACACCTGATGGACTAAAACCCTCGTAATAACATGCCATCGTAGGCTACTACATAAATAACCTGACCTACCATGCAAACTAAAAATAACAGGTGGCATTATTTGCCATTGTTGCCTCTGTACCTTTTAGACGACGTGGGCACTACATAAATAACCTTACCTATACCAACCGTAAAGCAGGGACGTTCCTTGGCCCGTGGTGAGTCCCTAAAGCCGATAGTTCCAATAAATTCACATTAATGATTTAGAGTGTTATATATGACCCAAGCTTTTGAAACCTCATATCCACTTCATTTAAAAATTATTGAATTTAAATCAATCCAAACTCTTATTAATTCTAAAAATTAAAAACTTGAGTTTGAACGTATTAAGAAATCTAAAGATTAAATTAAAGCTTAAAATTAATTATGTATTAATGATAGATCGAAAATTTAATTTAAATTAATATAGATTCTTTTTATAAAACTTATCAAATATTAAAAACTTGAATATGAAAAAAAAAATAAAAAATTTAAAATCACATTAAATTGGAAATTAATAAAAAAATAAAAATTATTAATGAATTAAGACATTAAGAGATTACATTATTATAATTTATTAACGTATTTTAAAAAAATTAATTAATTATTAAATATTAAAATAAATATTCAAAAACCGAACCAGCCCTAAACTGCTCTACTCCTCCACTTCCTCAACTGGCCGATCACCATTCAACTATGACCAAGCCCGTGAACCAGTAATTCCAGGCCGGTTCAAGGCCAAGCCAGCCTGTGCACATGTCCAGATGGATCTAGAGGATTAGCCTAGAACCGACCAAGGGCAAATCGGTCGCAGTTGTATGGTCAAGCACCCATCATCCGCTATTTCTTGGTAAGTCAGGTTGAGGTCCCATGCACTTTTGATATTTTTGTATATTATAGAACGTTGCAAATACGAGCATAAACATATGCAGTTTACATTATATACGTATATATAATATAATATGCTTTACTTATTATATATGTAAAGATTAAAAGAGGTATTATTTCGAATAATATACAAAGCTACTTTTGTTATATATTACTTTATTTTGATAGAGCACCGTTGCAACCGTTATTTTGATTCTTATTATGTTGCTTTATGTTTTGCAATTTTATGTGTTGATCGTAATTCGGGAAACGGTTTTGGTAAGTTCTAATCTTTATTTTGTTAGTGCTAAACAATATTCCGGCAGTTTTACTGCTTTTTTCTTTGCTGCATCTTGTTTGAATACAATCTTCACTTGAGCCCAAAGTCAAATATTTTTTTTTTTTTTTTATTTTCAACAGCTGATTGTGACATTTACATAGTCAAGCAGTTGACCAGGTCCAAGTATAAGAAAAAGTGATGTTTTTGTTTAGCTGAGGAAAAGGAACCTGGGTTTCTTCACATGAGCTTCTATATGAGGTTTTGGACTTCCTATTGTTGTTTGATTGAGTTTTGTCCAGGCTTGATCATCTGAAAATTATTGGAGGATTTGCAAAGGATTTTAGCTGTATTCACAGGCATTTCTTACAATATGGGAGGGCTTTTATTTGAAAGAGTTGCTCAAACTTTATTATATTGTCATGAGTAATTGATAAGTGGATAAAGGGGGCCAAAACCCTCCAACAAAGGTGAACCTAATAGGAAAGCGAAAAGTGAACCACATGCTGCTCTAGCTTTTTATGTAGCACACCTTTGATGGAGGGTGTTATAAAAAATAAATAGACCTTTTGTCCAACTTTTTTTTTTTTTTTTACCTACTGTTATTGTAGGTACCTAAGGTGATCTGTACATATGATGTGGGTAATAAATGGCCCAACTTCACAAGATTTAAGTCAAAAATAACATGTCTCATGCCAGTATTGATTATTGATAACAAAAAATAAATAAATAAATAATAACGTTAGATCGTCCGAAAACTTCGATACGTTAAAATTCATGTATAAATTTGCAAAAAAGGTAAAAAAGTTGAGACAATTCATGTGATATTGTACGTGTGAAGCCACAAAAAATTTGGAATCGTTGAAAATACTAAATTGATAACATTTGTGATATAAATAAGGTAAATTTTAAACCACCCCTAAAAATGATTTTAAGTTGATGCTTTATCCAGACAACACTGCAGCAAGCCACTAGATAACCAGGCGCGCACCTATCATCCGTTTGGTTTCAATTTGAACCTCTTTTAAGTAATGCATACAAAACATGAGCTCATGCTATTTAAACATGAAAATATATATTAACTACTAATGAAAGTTGTTCTTGATTCCGCCTTAGGGAAGAGGAAACCTCAAACACATTTTTGGATTATGGCACATCAAAATCAGATAATAAACAATAGCTTGTTGATCCGAATAGCTAATTTCATGGCTATTGCACTAAATAAAAATACCAAGAAATTTTTCAAGGAGAGATCTTACAGAGAGAGCAAGATGATCAACTTCTTTGATTAGCTTCACATATATAGTAGCCAGAAAGTAAAACAAAAGCGAAAAAGTAGCTTAGATGCAAGGTTCATACTGTACAAAGGCTTCGCAATAAGAAATTTCCCTGCAAACAGTCTAAATAGAGCAAACTGAATCCAGTACCTAAAGCAGAAGCTTGATAAATAGCATTCAACATCAGAAGAGCCGCCAGCAAAAGTCAAGTCGAAATAAATTTGAATAAAAATGTAGGAGACAAACAGTGATGATAATATACCAACGCAGCAATTGATAACCTTAATGCTTTCCAGGATGCAATTGAACTTGTTATAGCAATGAGCCTCTGGTGTCCTTTGAATGCAAATCCAAACGCGTTTGCTCAAGAAGTGTCTTCTCAATAGTGTCCAGAAAACTAGATAAATTTACCCGCTTGCTTTCGTCGATCGAGTTTACTGCATCCTAAATATGTTTGCAGAATCAAGACAGATTTAGGTAAATATCATTAAATAGATTCCAATTTACTAATTACAACTAATTAAAACAAGCTAAATAGGCCAATAGAAATTTGAACAATCTTAAAGCCCTGATCAGAATCAGGGTAAGGAAAAAAATGAGATATTTGTAGAAAAAGAGATCGCATAACTTGGTACTAGAAAAGGGAGCATGAAGTTGTCATACTCCACACTATATAATGAAACGGAGACCCACAAGTGCTATTTGTTATTTTGAAACATAAAAGATGACTATGAGTTTGGTCTACTTCCTCTATAAAGCGGCATTCTCTTTTTGCTCTGCTATAGTTGCAAGGTCTTAAGAAACATGCTAGAAAGCAAGCATGCATTATGCTAATCTGGGATAGTTACTTTAATAAACCTAGAAGAACAACCTTCATGAAGAACGCTTTTCATAAGGCTCTAGTCTTTGATTAGTAAAGCACCCCGTACTCTCCAGTACCAGATGACAAGAAAAATTGAGGTTAGAAATTTGTATTAACGTGTCTTGTTTCATATCCAGATTTTAACAGATTTGTATTTGAAAAAATCTCAACCGTGAGGGAACTGTTTATCAATCGTATAAAAGTCTAAACTCGTATCTCACTCGTTTCATAAGCATCTGATATGCTGAATTAAGCACGTTTACCAATTAAATAAACTAACAAAATAGTTATGAAGCAATGGAATAAGATTATATAGTTAAGACTTATGATCTACGAAAACAACATGGAATCTCGACATTTAAACGTACAATTTTAACCCACCAAAAATTCCAAGTAAGCCAAAGTCTACTCACATATAACAAAATCAAACATTAATTTGCTACAAACGTAGTTGTATCATGTCAAGTTATGGCTCAATCGCTTGATCCATGGGGCTATAAGCAAGTTGAAACAAGACACTACAATGCTAAGTTCAAGGTCGACTTGAAATTTCAAAAATCAAACTTAGTAGAAGATAGATTTTTGAACCCAAGCTAGCTGACGTTTCACTCAACAAGCTCAATCTTAACTTGATCAAGCTCATTTAAAACTCAATTTGCATAAAAATATGTATATATATATTTTCTTCTATTTAAAATAATATTAACATGCAATTTGACTTAAACATGTACAACATTCAATTATAGCTTGAACTCAATTAAACTCGCAAGCTAGTTAAGTTAAACTTTATTAAAGCCAAGCTTAGCTCAATAAATTACTCAACTAACTCGAGCTCTACTCAACTATAGTCAAAATCGAACTTGAGTAATATCGAGTTGAATTTAAATAGCTCACAAATAAGTTTAACTTATTATATTGATCAAATATTAGTGATGATTTATAAATTCACCGTATTCTTTATTAATTCTTCAAAAGAGATTATCAAACAATCTATACATAATTAAATAAAAAAATAAATATTAAACAATGATGAATAACTAATGAAAATAGTTTATCACCTTCTTCTCCATAGAGCCAGTCCTATATACATAAATAAATTGCAATAAAGACCAAGGATTTGACCTTTAGTGCTAAATGCAATTCCAAAATTACTTTAAATATCAATGTGTTTAAGATATCACATGTTATTGCTGCACATTTAGGATATCAGAATTGTTTAATCTTCCAGTAACTCAATATATTCAATTTAACCATGAAATACCACTCCTCATCTAAATATAGCTCTACTTCGAATCTATTTTAAAAGATTCAAGATCCTCCATATAATAAAAAATTATAAGCCTCGTATCACATAAAATAAACTTTAAAAGTGGAAAAATAATATACATATTTGTAAAAAGATAAAGTCAATATAGAGTCGTCCCTCATTCATCATTGAAAGAAACCTTAGCTCTTAACTTACTGGTAGTTTGATAATAATGTTTATATTTACACTCAGACCGTCTCAAAGACAAAGACAAACTATGATAATTTCATTTAGCAAAATTAAGTTTATATTGTAGATTTGGAGTAATTCTAATTACCAAAATCACACTGGATTCAAACCAATACTTTTCAAATTTTAGAAGCCATGTAATTAATTATGTGTCATTTCCACTTATTATTTTTTAGCGTTTAATATCACCTTTAAATTGATAAAAAGTACACATTGGCAATACTGGAGAACTGCAAATGATCTTATAAGAAAAGCTTCAAAAACTTATAGATTTTCTCAATTATGTCCCAACGATCCATGGAAAGACAATACTTACAACTTAAATTACTCAACTCAAAATGAGAAAACGTACTCCTATAATTAATAGCATTCTCACTCATGAAAAATGCTAAGAGATCCATTTAAGTTAGGACATCCCATCTCAAACCTCCACTTTATATAAAGACAACAACCTTTCACATTCAACAAACTTCACCTTTTCAATTTAAAACCTTTCACATACTTCACATTTTTTCTCACAACATTCACAATAATATCGATCTCTTTCAAACCTTTTTGAATAATCAAATTGAGAATGTATACACAACATCTCATAAGAAAATAATTACTAGAAGCCAAAAATGCACTTTGTACATTTATATGTACCTTCAATAAACTAATAAAAACTTCATTGGCCAAAGCATTCTTCAAAGTCACACAAAACAATTAACCTTCAATTCCTCAATCAGTTAACAAGCTGCTTTCTCAATCAATGTAACACTTTATGTGGTGGTGGTATATAGACAAAACGAAAACTTTTTATGCTATACCGAACTTTTTTTTTTTTAAATAAATTGTATATTTACAGATATATATCCATCATTTACTATCGGTATCCACAAATGAAATGTTAAGCAAATTCTATTAGGACATATATAAGTATGTGTTTGATTCCAGCTTTTTTCCCATTAAAAGATATCCTCAAGTTAGTTGTTAAATCATTACAAGAAATATACACAACATTCTCATATATTTAAGCAACATTCTTACTCCACCATACTCCACAAATGATATAGGCAATTCATACTTAACAACGAGGGCAACTAGTAATTCATGCAACTTTTCAAGATCAAACTTTACACTACCGAGCTTCATATCAGCAAACAATAACCTCTACACAACATCACAAGCATTACATTTAGGACATTTATCCTTATTCCTCTTTAAGTTACCCGTCCCATGCCTATAATCCAAGTAAACAAAAAAGAAGTTGCAACTCCCCCTTCTTTTTCCCCTCACAATAATTAGTTGATTCAATACGAACCCATTTAAACGTAATAATCTCTCTTCCCAACACTTGTTAAGCTTATCCGTTTACTGCCCTTACTTGTAAAGAGGCAGGTGATTGATTAAACTACCCTCTCCAAAGAGTATAGATTGCATCGAACTTTAAGTACTAGTTGAACAATGACCTCAAAAGATGCAAAGGACAATCATATCCTATGTTCATTCATCCATCAAAAGCTTAAAATTTAAGCTCTTTCATCACAAGCTATATCCTCTTAATTGGATAGGCCTCTAATCACCAATTTTATGTAAAGGTATTGAAAATGTAATTTGATGAGACATATAGGTAAATGTCTTAAATGTAATATTCATGATATTGGTCAAATATTGTTGTTTTACCACTTAGACTTGATATCACAATACTTGATCCTAAAAAATTTCCTAAATCGCTAGTTGTTGCCATTGTTAAGTATATATAGTCCCATTCCTGTAGAAAGTATAGTAGGGTTAGCGTGTTATTTAAATATTTGGGAATGTTCTTGCATATTTCTAAAAATACTCTCAAAACTAAGCTACTAAAGTTTTTTAAGAGAAAAATAACCGAAATAAAACACTTTGCTTGACATCCGATTTTTTAGCATTAACAATTATACATGGATATATATTTGTAACTATACATACTTCATTAAGAAAATAATTGAGTAGCGCAAAAAAAGGTTTTCACTTATCATATATATGCCACCACCACATATAAGAATTGCATTAACTAAGAGAGTAATGACCTTGTTAACTAAATTGGTTAGAAAAAGAAATTGTTCTGTGTGACTTTAGACAATGCTTCAGTTAATGATTTTTTTGTAAGTTCATCAAAAGCACAAATAAACGTGCAAGGTGCATTTTTGGTTTCAAATAATTATTTTCACAAAAAATGTTGTAACATATTCTCAATCCGATTATTCATAAAGGATTAAAAGAGATTACCGCTGCTATGGACAAGGTGTAAAAAAGTGTAAAGTATACAAAAGGATTACAAACTAAAAATGTGAAGTTAGTTGAATGTGAAAACTTGCTACCATTGTGCAAAGATAGAGGTTTAAAACAAAATATGCCACTTAATAGAATTCCACAAATCTCATGCTTGAGAATGCAGTTAATTCCAAAAGTATTTGTTCACATTGAAAGTTGAGTGAATGAAATCACAAACATTATCCTTCTTTGGATAATTGAGATAAGATTAAAAAAATCAATAAGTTCTTTAGGATTTTTTATGATATCACTTGCTAGTTTTCTAAAACAAAGCACCCTAGTGCCAATTTGTACATTCGCACAATTTTTAATTCATATCAAGTACTAGAAAATAATATGAAGGGAAATAACACATTAAAATACATGGAAACTATTATGTTTTCAAATGAAAAATATGGATCTCTTTTTGTATGATTTTGGCAATTAGTGTTACATTAAATTCATGATATAAACTCGATTCTATTGAGTAAAGTTAGCAAAGTATTTATAGCAATGAGTGTACTATTCTCTATGATTCATAAATATGCAAAGAATGATGATGCAAGTTCACATCTAGACATAGTTATCAGTGGGTAAGGAACTAGGGTTTCGATTAATGATGGATTGAAAGACGACTACCAACTAATATTATTTTTTACAAATATGTATTTAATTAACACCTTTTAAAGTTTATTTAATTGATGCTAAATTTTTATTTTATCAATGAATTTGAATCTTTTAAAAGCATGCAATGCCATAAGCATGCTAAGTTTGAACTGGAGCTATATCTGGTAAGAAGCAACAAAGGATAATTAAATTGGATATATTGAGTTATTTAAAAATAAATCAATTCCAATATACTCAAGTCATAAGAACTGCTCATGATGTCTTGATGTATGCATGATTAAGGATATAAACAAGTCAAAACGAGTCAAGACGAGACGAGACGAGACGAAATAAGACGATATCAATCTTAGACTCAAGCTTAATAGAAGTTTCAAAGATCAAACTCTACATCGAGTTTAAAATTTTGAACTCAAGCACGACTAAAAGTAGCACTAAAAAAACTCGAGCTCAACTTGATTATATTTATTTAAATTCAATTCATCTAAAAAGTAACTTTTTTATAATTATAATAATATTAATATATAAACTTAATTTAAAATCAACTGATATTTATACTCAACTCAAATATGATTAGACTTACAAGCTAAAGGAAAATATTATGAAGAGCAAATATGACCTGATTAACTATTCCAGCTTGAGCTTCAACTCGAATTCAACTTTACTCAACTATTCTCGAATAAAACTCAAATAAATATCGTCAATCTTAAGTAATTCGCAAGTAAATTGACTTGTTTATACCCTTATGCTTGATTAATATCGATGCTTATTGAAGCCAAAAACAATAAAAGTTTTTTATATACAAAGTATTGGTTTTATAAAAATTAAAATAATAATATATATTCATTTTTTTAATCAATTATTATTTTATTTATATACACTTCACAATAGCATTGTCTCGTTTACTGATATGAATGATATATATATATATTATATATATACATTTGGATAGAAATATTATCAAATATAGCTAGATGGAAATATTATCGAAGCTCCAAATTTCTATAAATGCTCTAATAGCTTTATTTTTCTACCAATACTCATAAAACAAGAAAGAAATATTAAGAGAAGCCAGCTATGTTAACTCTATACAATAAATACAAATCAATGTCATGGGAGTAGTAAATCATTACAAAGTACAATACGAAAGCATATTGAAGTATATGTTCTACAGCAGCAAAATGAATACTAGCATATCATACCCAGTTCATCGATGATCCAAAACAAGCATTAATCGGTAATAGTCAAGCAAACAAAGTCAACATTCAATACTACTACATAACAATTGAAGAAACAATTCTAAAAATACTCGAAACCCCCTTTACTATATCCAAGGGACTTTTGGTCAAGAGATAAAATGTAAAAAGTCATTTCGATAATTAAGTTTTTAACTCAATTTAATATCATAAACCAATATCTTGAGCTAGTGATAATACTTGAAAAATCAACCCATTTAAAAATGTTATAAGGAAATCTGACTTAGTAAGTTCAAAACAGAAATCGTCAGACTAGATATTCCACTCTCAACCTTATTTGGTTATCTTACGTGTAAAAAATAAACTCGAAAACGATTCTTTTAAGCCTATTTAAGATTTATTTGGGCTTTATTTGATCTTATTAATCTTTGAAGAGCCTCAATTAGTTTTTAAGCCAAATAATTATAATAATAAACCTTCTTTAGCTAACAAAAGCCTTAAGCATATTTGGACCCATATCCAAACCCATGACATAACAATAATATAATGGATATTGTGTAACCAATGAATTTTTAGTATATTAATTTAGCTACACTAGGCTTTATTAATACTTTTGTTTAATTGTAATTTTATGTTTAGGTTCTAGATTCTATATCATTTGTATTTGAAGGCATTATTGTCATGATAATCCTTTGTCCTTTATATATGTGACTATTCCATAGATTTATGTAACCAATGAAACACGCTTTTATCATAAATAATTAATAACTCCAATACAAACCCATTTTGATCTAGACATGATACATGACGTACTAACACAACATGGAATACTGCTAGATTATTTGTTCAAGAGGTTTTGTTTTTATCCCTTTTGGTAAAAGAAAACACTATACTAAAGTTAAGAGTAAGAGGGGGAACTCTATGTAAACAAGAGCTCTAAAGAGATACTGGGGTAAACTGCTCCTAAAGAAATTGTGAGTTCATCCAAGCTAGTTGGAGAATAGGTTTCCCCAAGCAGACTTCACTGTATAGATCAAAGTCATTATACCCTACAAATATGCATAGGATGTAGAGCAATATTACAATTGGATCACTCCAACCCAAGCAAGATAGGTGAAGAGACAGTCAAAAGACAAGTGTTAATGTCTTCATCACTAGCAAAGAATAGAAAGCAAGCCAACAAGTTAATAATTCCTATAGATACATACAATCAAGGGTTTAGAGCTTCTCAAGCCGAAGTAAGCCATAAGAAAGCATGCCTAGGGATATTTCTCTAGCACCAAACTATTCACACTCAGGGCCTCATAGGCACATTTGGTGGAGAAGCCACACATAGAAGAGTGAATCCAAGAGAGCTTATCAAATTCATGCATGCTAAGAAGAATGGAAGATGAGATATTTATGGAATCCCAAATAAGAAACTTGGGAAGAAACTAAGAGTTATCCCCTATGATTGAGCACTAGCTTGGCATTTTAAGGAAGACCAGAATTAAGAATTTCCTTGGTAGAGAAATTGAGGTTAAGGGCCTTGATGGAAGCTAATAGTTTGACCATGAAGGAAACAAACAATCCATTACCTACCTTCCACCTACAACACATCCTAGCAAAGCCATAGAGCTTTAGCATTTTCCTCCAATTCCACGAGCATTTGAAGCACATTTAACTATAACCCTTGAGAAAAACAAAGTGCACCAAATCAATTCACATCCCCCTTAAGCTCCCTTAGTAAATGCCATATGTGCTTCCTTTATATTGCTTTGTTCCAAACATCTAGGTCAAGAATGCCTAGACAACCTTCTTTAGTGACATACAAAAACATTTCTAATCTAACTTTTGCCTTAGTTGCAATATTGGGTCTACCACTCAAAAAAGGTTGCACAAGAGGACTTTTATGTGCATGATTAGATAATTAGGGAGATGTCCATCTAAGTTTTTTCCCTTCATATTCTGAAATGGTCACTCTTGGCAATATGAAATGGCAGTAAAGATGCTTGGTTATGCATCCGAGTTTTCCCTTTCATTTTCAAAAAAGATTTACAATTTGTAACCTATCGAAGGTTTCAGCTCATATTTCTTACCAACTTTAAATTTATAATGTATATTGTTAAGCTGTAATTTTTTGTGAATAGCGTTTATTTTTCTTTCTTTATCTTTTAGATAAGATAATTAATGATGTGCTAAATAAAGATTGGTACACCAACTATTATTACAACTAATAACTAGACATTGCCTATATATATTAATGTTTCTTGTAATATATCAATCAACAAAAAACATCATTTTCTTTCTCTTTAAAAATTACTCACATGGTATCAGAGCCTTGGAGCCTTTTTTTGGGATTTCTTCTTCAACGAGCAACCTTCATTACTGCCATTCCTCTTCATTTTCTCTTAAAATAATTATTTAGAGAGCCTTAATTACATCCTTAATTGCTGCTAACTTTACCATCACTTTTCGATTATTTCTAAGTCAATTTTTCTAACTTATGATCATATCCACTTCCATCATTACCAATAATTCAAGGCCGCAAACTCGCTTAACCAAGAAAATCAACAATAACAAAGCCCTAAAGACAAAGGGATTTAACAGTCAAAAAAATTGACAAGTTGAAAACCTGATAGGATCTCTTGAAAAGTCTTCTCAAGTAAATTCACTAACACTCTCAAGTAAATCTTTAATCTCTTATGAAATGCACTCCTTAAAAAAATCCTATACCACCTTTTAAATTCTTGGCTCCCAAGCCACTAACCTTATAACTTACTTTGTACATTTTTTCTCATTCTTATACTCTATCTCCTAACAATATAAAAATTTTAGTAGCCAATGGAGCCCTAGCTACTATTGCTAGATTAAGAGATATCCATATCACACCATCAAATGTCCTTAAAGATGTCTTTCATGTGCCAAAATTGTTGGCCAACCTTATCTCTATTCAAAAGCTTACAAATGACCTCGATTGTCGTGATGTTTTTTCTATCCTCAATTGAAGCATAAATGGATGTAATGTATGGATGAAGATGATTCACATTATACTAGGTGGGTCAAAAAGGAGCTTTTGAGGGAAAGACACTTTTGGAATATTAATATTCCTAATGATGCTTCGACATAAAGGAAGATTTTTCAATCTAGACCTTTAGCTAGGCAACTACTATAGTGGAAAATTGGGAATAGAAAACTCATCTCATTTTGGTATAATGATTAGTACACATGGGTCTACTCATTGAATGGATGGGAGATCATGCGAGCATTAATTTAGGATATCCTAAGAAAATTGTGCTAGAAAACTTCATTGAAGAGAACGAATGGACGTTGATATGTCTCTAGTGTAGTAGATATTAGTATAATAGTACATTAGTATGTGCCATGTTAATAAGGGCAAAATTGTAAATGTCCAATGGTGAGTTCTATATCACTTACTAAATAGTAGCGTATAAATACTTAGAGCGAGAGGATAGTTAGTCGGTTTGTTAGAATTGTTGAGTTTTACAGGAGGTTTTCTCCATATAGAGAGAAAGTGTGTGTTTAAGAAAATTGATGGCTTAGTAATCCTACTCTAATTATAAAAGTTATTTACTTTACAATTGATATTAAGTGTATGAGATTTATCAAGTGATCTTCTACTTTTTATTATGCAATTTTCTATCAAATACAAAATATTAAACCTACAAGTTATATCAATCGGCACCGTCTATGGGAAACTTCTCTAAAATGACTACAGTTGAAACTCCGGACTACACATGAGAGAGTTAAGGAAAGAATTAAAGGGAAGCCTATCAAAAGTTCATGACCAAATCTCGAAAGTGGAAAAAAATGCAAACTCCGAACTTTCAGCGATTGATAAGCAAATGGCTACACTTGAAACCATGTTATACAATTTATGGATGGATTGGCAAAAGGAAATAAGGGAGAAAGAGGTAACTAGAGGATCAAATGGAGTTGGAATCACTAAACCTAAAAACTCTTATCACAATTCATCGAATCAAAGGGAGGAGACAGAATTAGAGATTGTGGCTCAATTTGATCGTAGGAATGGCAAGTCACAAATCAACGTGACTTTGCTAGAATTCGATGGACAAGATCCATCGCTTTGGGTCACTACTATCAAGCAATTGTTCGACATCCATAGAGTATCCAATGAAGACAAAGTTTCTATGGCTACAACAAGTTTGAAAGGAAGAACTATCTACTGGCTTAAAATGTTGAAGCGAAGAAACCCTAAGTTAGATTGGGAGACACTGAAATCAGAGCTTTTACATAGATATGGTGATCAATTTGTGAACAATCCTTTCGCCAAATTGTCTACTTTATGTCAAGTTTCCTCAATGGCACGATACTTAGAAGATTTTGAGTCGTTGGTGTCTTAAGCTCCTAAAATGACTGAACTCTAGTTGTTAGGGTACTTTCTTAGAGGGTTGAAGGATGAAATTAGGGTTAGGGTTCAGACCTTGCATCCTATTGATGTTTCAAAGGCAATTGAATTAGCCTTCAACATTGAGCAAGAGTTCTCCTATGGTGTAGTGATGGTCCAACATGACAATCGAGACAATGGGGATCAAACTTTTGGTTCGAACATTGCTAGCCAAAAACATTTGATGAATTCGCATGTTTCCTCCTATCAACGCACTATTAGCCATGCTTTGATTCATGTTTGTGCTAACCAAGTTTATCCTATAGTAAATACCATACTAACATTACCTTGGCAATCACCCAGAAACATTTCTGGTACTGAAATGAATGCGCACCAACAAAATCATTCCAATGTTAATGTACAGAAGTGAACAGTGCAGGAGGTGATTCAAGGATTAATAGAAGTAGTTCAACCCAAAATAACAACTATGGGAAGATTCATAAACAAATGACCTATCATGAGTATGTTGACAAATGCAATAAAGGTTTGTGCTTTAAGTGTGATCAACTATTCAATCCAGGTCACAAATGTCCAAATGAAGCCTTGCGAGTGATGTTACTTAAAGAGGACTTGGCAAACAAAGAGGAAGACTGGATAGAGGTCAAAACGGAGGACATGCATTGTCGTTGCTGTTGTAATCGGCAAGTCTGCAATTCTGGTTTAGAGCATTATGATCATGGTTGAAGGGGCTATGCAGCAAGTTCTAATGACTGTCCTTGGGACAAAGACAAAGTTATTGGGGAGGGTATTGATACATCTCTAGTGTAGTAGATATTAGTATAATAGTATATTAGTATGTGTCATGTTAATAAGGGCAGAATTTTAAATGTCCAATGCTAAGTTCTATATCACTTACTAAATAGTGGTGTATAAATACTTAGAGCAGGAGGATAGGGAGTTAGTCAGTTTGTTAGAATTGTTATGAGTCCTATAGGAGGTTTTCTCCATATAGAGAGAGAGAGTATGTTTAGGAAGATTGATGGCTTAATGGTCTTACTCTAATTGTAAAAGTTCTTTACTTTATAATTGATATTGAGTATATGGGATTTATCAAGTAATCTTTTACTCTTTATTATGCAATTTTCTATCAAATAATGAAAGATTAAACCCATGAGTAATATTAGACATAGCCAAACAAAGATAGATGGTCTATATTAACAAATAACATGGGGTCCTTGAAGCTGAATGCACTAAGGTTAGACATGTTGAATGTTGATTTAGAGAGCAGGGTAGGCTGAGTATTATCCATCAAATTAGCCTATTTCTTGGTTAAGACTAAGGCACTGAACATAGGGTGGTACCTCGCCAATGTGGCACAAAGAAGTAATTCCTAGACATGCACTTATTTTATGGATAACTATGTAGCAAAAACTAATGTTAATAGGTGCTTCCTTTGCCAAAATGGAGAGGAAACATGTGACCATCTATTTTTTTATTGCTCTTATGCGAAGTAACTACGGAGATTCATTAAGGATGTTGCTAATTGGAATAGAGTCACACCATTTAAAGCCACTTCATTTAAGGATTCTTCAAGACTGGACAAGTAAAAGTTGTTGAGTAATTTCCAAAGGAAAGTCTTTGATATAGGATTTTACTACCTTTGGAAGGAAAGAAACAACAGCATCATTTTGATGTTTTTGATATTTAGCTTAATTTTATAGTATTGTAATGTGTTCTTTTGTTCATGTCCCATGTACAATTTTCAAATAAAATTTTCTCACCTTACCCAAAAAAAAAAGAACCTATTATTTCCTCCTTATAAATGTAATTTCTTCTTCTTGTAAGAATTCACCCCAATACTAGGGAACCTATTTTTCTTCCTTATAAGTGTAGTTTCTTCTCCTTCCTTGAAATAATCTACCTTGCCTTTCAACATAGGCATTAACAAATACAAAGTTCTTTGTACACTCTTAAAAATATGTTGGGACAATTGACTAATAAGCAATTGGACATTTCATCAAAAAAAAAAAAAACAAAACGAACTATTGATTGATAAGCAACCGGATAAACCGCTTAATACTGAGTTTAAAGTTGCTCCTATCCAGGATTTCTGGAGCAAAATGCTATTCATTTTTAAAGTACAGGAAAGCAAAGATCTATACTAGGTAACATTCATACAACCAAGAAAATAAATCTATAGAACAAAGGGTAAACTTGATTTTGAGAGTATGACAGTTATTAAATAACTAAAAAGAAATTAGACGGAATAGGAGATCACTCACCTCAACCTTGCAGAAAAAACTTAGAGAAATTGTCTTGGATTGAGAATTTGAGCTCTGAAGTGATGCCAACTTCAATGGTTTATTTATCAGTGGCCAACCCTGAGGAACCTTTATATATGCATCAATGCTGCCAACCATATGAGCTTTTATGATTTCATCTCTATCCAAATACTCGGAGGAATGCCTACAAAGAAAAATCAATGTCATAGACTCACAAGGATAACATGTAAAAGACAGACATTACAAAGACAACCATGAAGTTTACCTTATTTACCATTTCTAATGCCATTTTATACAAGCTAATAAGTTTAAGAGTGTGTAATCCAACCTCGATTTATTTGCATTCTTCACCATATACCGCCTCAAAGTTGACAAAACTATCCTTTCTTGCACTTTCCTTACAAGCCACTCCAATTTTGACTGTGATTTTACCAATTGGTAAGAAGACCACCTGCAAATCACAGTGAAGTTTAATTCTCAAAGGGTAAAAACCATCATGCAGTATGTGATCCTAAAGGATCAGCTACCATATTGTCTGAAATAGCTTGATGCTTTCTTTTTCCACATGTCACCATAACTTTAGAGAAAAGAATCTACTTGAAGTTAGAGTATAAAATAATAGAGCCAATAAGCTAACATTCAAAGTGACGCATTAACATATCAGTACTGAGAGGGGGATAGCAAGGGAAAACAATACGCATTGTCATGACTATTGCTTCATCTGTCTGATTATCAAGGCACACCAATTTATTGTCACAAGATTCATATCCATATAGATTCCTCTCAACTTCCACATGAAAAATGAAAGAGAACACCTGTGAGCTGCTCATTTTAATTTATGAATCTTATCATCAGCTCCCTGATACTATACACACCAATTTATTGTCACAAGATTCATATCCATATAGATTCCTCTCAACTTCCACATGAAAAATGAAAGAGAACACCTGTGAGCTGCTCATTTTAATTTATGAATCTTATCATCAGCTCCCTGATACTATATTAACTCCAGGCTTTGCTTCAACAAGTGCTAAAGCTGTAGCCATGTTTTTTCCTTTCACATATCAATCCAACACAAATATGTCCTGAAAACCGGGAAATTATTAACCTAGAGATCACAGTCTAAACCCAGAAAAAGATACCACAGCAATTCCAGAGATTTATCTATGTGATAAAATTTTAGATGGAAAATGAAACATGCAACTGAATGTTCCTGTACCATGAATGCACTTTGCAGGACTTTTCAGGTTGAAAACAAGAACCGGGACTATAAATTACTCCAACTCAGGCTCACTTTAGTATTATTGCAAGCCAAACTCAGCTCCTGTTTTAGACCTAGAAATTCCATCCTGATTTACTTAGATGCAATGAATGGCCATCTATATGAGAAACTGATAAACATAAAGACCTTAATGGACAAAGATACCAGAAGTGATGGAAAGAGGTAGAATTAGGGGACCTTATGGTTATCTTTAGGATATATTTCGCAATAATTCTTTTCTATTTGTTAGTTGAATATTTTGATTAAAATTGATTAGGATATATTTGACAAGAATATTCTAGTCAAAATATAGAGTATACAAATAGAGTAGACTATTTTTAGAAAAGGCAACTGCACCATTGCCCAGATAAATAAAAACTAGTCATTCATGATTTTCAATCCTTCTTGTAACTCATTGCGCGCTTAATTACTTTGAGATCTCAAGATCCCCTCTCATTTTATAAGGGACAAAATACTGATCAATATAAGGCCAGGTTAGAGCAAAATTTTAAAATCAGATCATCTACGACTAGACCTTACATGAAAAAAATAAAATAAAATAAAAACATAGCATGCCCATCAGTCTATATCAAATTTTTCAGCTTCACATTTCAAATGGGTCCATGCACAAAAACTAAAAGCTACCGGATGTAACAAATTCATCATTAATCATTGCACTCTAATTTCATATCATTGAAATAACAGGAGAGAATTAAGATCTATCCACAAAGTGGAGTGAGAATAATAGGATGAAAATGCTAGGAATGTTACATTATTTATCCAGAACAAGTTTAGCAACTAGAAGATATGCTGAATTGTCGATGAAGGAAAAAGAACCATATAAACTGCATGAAGAAGAAACAACAATTAAAAAAGTTAAAAGCACCTAATTTCCTGGCCAACATGACGGAAGCCAGATGAAACCTAGGAAAGACCAATCTAAAACTAAAACCACCACATATAAACAAAAAAAGCACATATATATATTAGTATGAAACATGCAATGAGATTAGTTTTTCAAGTAAAACGCAAACCTGGAAGACTTGGCAGCATCAACAATATCTGCTATATAAACATCATTTGGGAAGATCTGCACAAGGCTGGTATATTAGAATACAGAAAGAAGCTCTTTCTTAAGCACAATCTCATGTTAGAAATACTATCTAGACTAGGACATAAGCACTTTACAAAATGCACAGCATATTAGATTTGAAATATGGTCTTGATAGCGCTCCTAAGTTTTAGCCATATTCTCGGAGGCCTAAGAATGTCAAGAAGTTGGGGAAATAAGTAACAGAGAAGCTGAGAAGTGCAAATAAACAATTAGTAGTTTAAGTGCAGGATAGTTTTGTAGATAAATAAAGAGAAAGAAAAGTAAAGGAAGAATAACAGGGATGGAGGAGGAGAGAGAAGGCAGATTAGAACATCCTTATTTCATCATGATGGTTTGAAAAGAGCAACTTGCTCTGGTTACTAGAGGTTTCAAAATGACAACCAACTCACTCAGTAAACTAATGTCTAGTTTAATTAATTAAAAACTTTGTAGAACCTTTTTATCCACTTGCCAAGAATCGGACGTGAACATAGTTTGAAGTTTTGTTGTGTCAGCGAACAACATCGTTTCTTGGTGCTTGAAGGACCTTTTGTGCTTAGGAAAAGCAAAATACCATCCATGTTTATTAATTGTAGACGTGGTGAGATGTCCTTTCAGAAAAGCGAATATGTTGATAAGTCATCTACAAATACAAGAGTTAATTTGCGAAATATTTGTACTCAATACAAAATCAATAATACATTATCTTCATACATTTTACCAAACTGCCCATGTTTCCCCGCTTTCTCTCAAATTAATGTTCAAAGAGAATGGATTATTGATTTTGTATGGAGCATCATCAGTTTGCAAATAAACTCCTATACTATTGAGCCCAAGGTCGGCAAAGCAATATAATACAGGTCCTTTTGCAGATGGGTCCTCAACATATTCATTTCACTTAAAGAGCACTCATTACCTCCACAATGAATAAACAAGGAAGGAACTTTGTCTCTCCTAAACATGGAAGGTCCTTCCCCAATCACAGGAAACAGTATTATTCCCTGAAACAGCAAACCTTGAAGCTAAGTTGTTCACATCCAACTATTAGCAACTTGACAGAGAAGGCTTCGTAAGGTTGTTATATGACAAGTCAAAGTTCGCTTTGCTGTTTGTTATAAAACCAAGCACAAGTCCACTCAATGAGTAGTTAATAAGAAAACTATTGTACCCAAAACAAGTTGCTTCTTTCAAACCATCATGATAAAACAAGGATGTCCAAATCTATCTTCTGTCTCCTCCTTCATCACTTTTATTCTTTATTTACTTTTCTTTGTCTATATTTATTTACAAAACTATCCTCTACTAAAACTACTAATTGTTTATTTACACTGCTCAACCACTCTGTTACTCATTTCCCCCACTTCTTGACATTTCTAGGCCTCCCAAAATATACCTGAAACTTAGGAGCACTAGCACGTCCTCCCTTCTCTGATCTTTTCTTCCTTCATAAGCCTATCGGATTATTACTTCTTGATTATATTTATTTTAGCTCAATCTTTTTTCATAGATATTGTCAAGCTACAATAAGAAAACATATTTCAATAGAAATAAGAGAGAACTACTATTAAGGTCGAACTTGAACTTGATAACATCAAAAACAGAAGAAAGAAGTTCAAACGAGAAAAAACAGTCTAGACCAAACCAGGGGCATGGTAGTTGAATAATGTGAGCCAATTATTTGAAGAAAAATTATTAATAAAATTGTAACAATTAAGTGATAAAATAAAGAAAAAAAAATTATAAAATAATTGCACCTAACTAACTATTGTTACGTGAAAAACTACAACACCAAGATAATAATGCCAAAAATTCATTATTTATGATAAAAAAGCAATAAGTCCTGAGAAAAGATTATTCCAAATCAACTATCTAAAAGAGAGATGATCTGTATTTGTTTATATTCTTCAATAAAGAGTCGAATGAACTTATTCAAGAAGCTACATAAAGTGTAAAGATATACAGGAACCAAGCCATTCCCAAAATACAACTTTCATTTCCATTCAAATTAATAAAGGAAGTTTCTTATTAGGATAGTTTTTTGTTCAACAATTCTACATGCTCAAGTTTTTAATCTAGGCTCTTTCCAAATAGGGAGTACAGATGTAATTTAACAAATAATAAGGACAACACAATTAGTCAACAGAAAATTCATTACTGCTTGTCACAAGGCATTAGATTGTCGTAAATCATCAAGCTCATACAGCTCAAATGTATTTCTGGCCTAATAAACTCATTTTTCTTAGTTGATTACTAAAGCTTTATTTCAGTTTGCAAGAAAATGATATGACAGAATAAACAATGGATACAGGCATCCATATTGGCACCTCAATAGTACCGTGTGATGTGTTACTAACTTATCTATTCAAAATACACTTTCTATTTTGTATTCTTTGTTTGGAGGCCTCCAATTGATAGTTAAAAAATAGATAAAAATGACTTCCAGCTGGAACAACATCGAGCCCAGGAACCTGTTAAATCCCATACCAAAATTTGCAGTTCGAAGTTTTAATCTTTTCTAAGTAACGAAGTTATTCGTTCAAAAAGAAAAAGTGACTAAATTGGAAACATGCAAATCAAAGCCGATAAGAAAATCCAGAAAAGGAGGCCGAATATGTATATAGAGCTGCTCAGTTTTGCTAAAGCCACACAAGTTCAGTTATACCCTCACTTCACCATGCATCAAAAACAACGTACACGCATAGAGAAAAAGATAAAACCATACTTCAAGAGTCTTTATTTCTGTATTTTCATCAACTACTTCAATCATCAACTCATGGATGAGTTCTGACATCTCATTGGTATCTTCCATTTTCTCTTGGTAGCATTCATATCTTGGAACATATGTCTTTAGG
Organism: Lumnitzera littorea; assembly: GCA_024138015.1. NCBI lineage: Eukaryota > Viridiplantae > Streptophyta > Magnoliopsida > Myrtales > Combretaceae > Lumnitzera > Lumnitzera littorea. The sequence goes on from JAMXBB010000011.1 coordinate 93,400,586, forward strand.
GACAGCCGAATATAATTCCCATCAATTTCAATGACCTTTAAACCTGTCAGCACATCCTCAATCTGTTCGGTAGCTTCATATCTGAAAAAGGTAACATAAGCATAAGACCTAAAAGAAAAAACTATATGAGAGGAAAAACTGCACATGAACAGAAGTTGGGATACAAAATAGGAAAATTATGTTACTTTTTCAATTCCCATTCAAGATGCTGAAGAGACTTTAGAAGCATCCCTTTCTCCTCTATCTGACTTTGAAGATCTAGCATCTGAGCCATATGCAAAGAGCTCACAAGTGAGATACACCATCAAAAAACACCCTTCATATATGCTACAAAGGCAATAGAAATCTCCTGGGTTAAAAAAAATGTACATAGGCCTTTAATAGATAAGCCATGAATGATCGCTTCAAAATCTCAATGCATAGACATAAAAACATTTGCCTGTAGATAATGCTGCAAGTAAAAGTCACGAAACAAGTGCCTTAAAATAAAGAGAACCTGAAAGTTGTGGATGACATCATAACTTGTTGAATTCAAAGGACCATGCTTGTTCAAACCATCCACACATGCAGCTGGTTTTTCTCCGTTCATGTTCTGTTGTGGAAAATGATACTAGGACATAATAAGAGCTCTCTTATAAGTTTCAAAAAGACATGGAAAAATGCTGAATACAGCTGTTGTCTAGAACTCGTAACATAAGGACTCACAAAAAAAAAAAAAAGCTCACCATCATGAAAAAATTTACTTAATGGTGGCTAGATAATTTTCAATTAGTTCTGTTCAATGATAACATTGTCACTGAGCAACATAATGCAACATATCACATCGCTTTCAGTTAACAAATATTATTATAAGAACTTGGTTCTAAATTCCTAGGCAACAGCCACAAGTGGAGTTTCATCTTCACAAAACTGGGAGGCATATGATAGCATAAAAAAGCTCCTTATCAGTTTTACATGAAGAAATATGTGTTACTTCTATATATAAAAAATAAAAATAAATAAAGAAAAAGAGGGAAGATTTATAACCCATTTGACATGCTTCAATTGCATCCAATTATGGCCAAAAAAAATTAGATCAAATTAGTAGTATCATTGACTGGAATATTCTGAGACCAAATAAAGAAACCTAAAGATATAGGAGAACCTACAATTTTAAAAGCCCTTTTTGGATACTAACTAGTGAAAAAAAGAAGTGAACATGATCAACTCAATTAAAGAAGTCTATTAAGGATGCAGACTGAAGAAAGCTACAGCATGGCAAAATCACCATATCAAAGTGAAGCACCTTTGATCAGAAGCTGAAGTGAAAAGTAGGATTACTTAAAACTTTTCACATAGAAACATCCTAGTGAGTATTATAATAGTCATTCAATCTTGTGCATGCTTAGCTTTCGTTGATCCATGTGCCAATGCCAATCAATAAAAACTACACAACATAATCAACAATGTACCCTAGCCTGACAAAGAAATTATTGCCTACAAGAAGAAGAGGATAAAATGATTATCATTGGAATTAGCAGGCATGTCTCCTTCATATAGGTAAAAAAATCAAGCTATAGTAAAACCCAGTCATATCAGCACAATTATGCATAAATAAGGCATGAAGCAACTAAGCATCATTCCTTTTGATAATATGAACTTCAAGAGAGGTTTGTCAGCAGGGGCCTCTGAACAAGAGAATGCCCTTAGAAAACCTTTCAGAATATGTAAGTCAACAGTTCCAACAATTTGGTAAGCAAGTTAAAATTATTAACCTGCAATGCCATAAGATCCAGAGAATTTTCCAGCTCTGCAAGGTTGCTTTCCAAAGAGTTTGACTCTACAATCATAAGGAAACTCATTGGTGAGTACACAAGCATACCTTAATCAACAAAAGAGAGTGAGCAAACATTAACGCATAAATGATATACAAGATACCTGCCATTATGCGATCTGTGAGAGCCTTGATCTCATTGGAGATCTTAGAATCCTCCATCTCCACTGCATTGAGCTCCTCTTTTAAACGTTCTAGCAACAAATCTAAAACAAAAATGGCTGCCTAAAATTATAATGATGGAAACTTGAAATGAAGCAAAGAACAGCAAGCCAATGATACTATTGACTGTTTAATTTGATCATCCAAAAAACTTCAGTGAATTTCAATCTGTCTATGTTGCCAGACATTACTTAGCAGATGACTCAATGGAATCTAAAAAGCAATTCTGATTAGGGAAACCTAATTGATTGTTTAATAGAAAGAGAAAGACAGATGACTAGGCTTCGAAAGAGAATTATTAGGAAGCCCATCTCAGGCTAGGAAAATGTAGCCCGCTATTTATAAACTTCTCCTAGCATGATTAGTATATATTGTATATTATAAGGGTACAGATATTCCTTCTATAAACATACCCTCTGGTATATTTCCCATCGGGAAATCCTCACAATTTCAAAGGAATTCCTTACACATCCTCTAGGGCCACGCCAGTTGCCAAACAAATTAATCTAAAGTACTTAAACCTACCGAAGAAGATGAAACAAGAACAAATGGATCGCATTGATATGCAACTATTTCCTATGTGATCACATTTTCTCATATGTTAAGATATTAATGAAAGATGCATATACCTCTACTTACAACCCACCAATCCAATTTTTTTCCCAATATGATGTCCCGTTTCCCTCCAATATTAAATTGAAGTAAGTTTCAGTAACTCCTCAGTTTAAACCAATCCATTGCTAGGCTTCGGTGTACTACCAAATCACAACAGGCTCGTTGATTACACCATATTCTAGCCCTAATGGCCCGACAAATAACAAAAGGGTGACAGTTATTTAATGAGATCTTTCAGAGTGCAAGATCAAACACCACCTTCGAAATAAATCAACAGACTGACTCACCTAAGTCTTCATCTTGCAAGTAATCAATATCAGAACATCCCGAAACAATGCGCTTCGCCCTACTCTAAATTCCGAAATCAAAAAAAGATAAATAAATAAAAAAAATTCGTGATTAAAAAAATTCTAAATCAACCATAACATAAATCAAATTTATAATAATAACAATAATAATAATAATTATTATTATTAACTAAAACCTAAAGCCAACCTCGAAATCGGTAGCGCATTGATTGAGCAAAGCCTCGAGATCGGATTGAGAGAGAGAAGAAACCCTAGCATCATCTTCTTGCTTGTAAGCGTATCTCAGGTCCTTTATTCGACTGCAAATCGAAAAATAAACAAACAAACAAAAGGAGTGGTTCTCTTATTCAGAGAGAGAGAGGAGAGAGATTCTGTTGGTATTTCTTTCACTTAAGTACCTGCGTAAGGATTCGAGTGAAAAAGGAACGGATTCGATTTCCATGTGAATTGGGTCTACGCCGTTGATGTCTTTACAGTAAAGAGTGGAGAGTGGAGAGTGGAGAGTGGAGAGAGAAGGGTCTTTCTTGGAGGTTATTTGAATTTGGAGTGCAAAAATGGCGGGAGTAATAGACACAGACACGGATCTGTTACGAAACACTGGGGGAGGGGACCGGACCGGTTCCACGTTCATGAACCAGAGCGGTTCTAATGTTCCTAGTACTGGGCCAACAACTTAATGTGTATTCACTCCAACAACAAATGCTGTTAATATAACCGTTAAACTTGAATATATCGACAAATAACTTGAGAGTTTATAGATACTAATCTTCTAAACTTCAATTTTAGTGTTTTCAGGAAAAAACAAATTCAATCTTAGTGTAAAAACACACATTTAAGCTTATCCATGTATACTTTAAAATTTCATAAATTTTAACTTTTGTATGACAATTTTGGAACTAAAAAATCAAAATTTATTTATGTCACTATTTATCAACATTTAAAAATTTAAAGGGCAAATTAGAATTTCAATTTAAAGCCAGTGTAATAGGTTTTCTGAACGGCTTTTGGTATTTTATATACTCGTATCGCATTTAATGTGTGAGAATTGATAAGAATGGTATTGTAATTTCGGATTCCATACTCATTTCCCATTTCATTAATTATAATTAATTAAGATTACATTTCTAACATCTAAGAAAATTATAACATGCAATTGTTAATGGTATTTTCAAGAAATAATTTTATTCGTGCATTTAATATCATTCAATTCCATTTCATTTCGTAACCATCTAAATATAGAAATGAATTTTTTATTTTATTTTATTTCATTTCATTCCAATTCATTTCATTTGTATTAAACATGACATTATATTAGCGATTAGATAGGAATATAAGAGATGTAATGATAATGATTATGTTAATATAAGAGATGTAGTGATAATGATTATGTTAATATCATGTTTGGTATGAAGGATTAATTTGAAATGTAATTGATTAGAGTTGAATTAGGGCTTGAATCGTAAATTCATTCTTATGTTTGGAAACGCATAAGAAATGGAATAGGGTGGAATGTGTATATATTAGTATTTCTTAAAAGTACCCTTAATTATTTGATTGATATCATAACTAAATTAAAGGTTAAATAAGTATTTCAATTAATAATAATTAATGGGAGGAATATAATTGTACAATCTAGTGAAATCTAATCCCTCCTTAAAGGCGAAATCTTATAAGAATACTTCCAAATATAGAGAAATAGAATAAAACTTAAAATCGTAGTTCGATTCTTGTGTGAGGATGAGTAAAAAGACTAACTAAACAAAATAATTCCATTAATCAAACCAAACTAATACATATATATAGGCAATTTGGTTTAGAAATTCTCAAACTAAACCAAACCAAAAAATTTATGGTTCAATTGAATGAATAAATCGAACCAAACCATCTTAAAAAAATATATAATATTTTGCTTGTAACTAAGAAAATTATTTTATTGTAACATAGCATTTAAAAAACTTTTCATTTGCATTGTTGAAATGTATATGTATTTAAATATTATTATAATTTATATAATACATATGTAATGGTCAACTGAAAATTTATACTATATCTAGCTTTTGAATAAAATTCGTTATCAATAGACATTTGAGATTTCTTAGTTGTATGAATATTGACTTTATCAACTATTATATAATGTCAATACTTATTATTATTGTATTAATTTAATTTTTTCATAAAAATTACACAATATGCAAATATACTTTCCTATATTACAAAATATGGTTAGATATATAAACCAAACCAAGGTTTTATTGTTTGAAAAAATTCCTAACATTGGACCATGCAATATGGTTCAAAGTTACAAAAAACTTAACAATATTTTGGTTTGATTTAGAAGAAAATGGAACTAAATGGAATCGTGTCTACTCTTATTCCCTCATGTGAAATATGCTATAAAAGGTTTGGGATAGGTTTGGTGTCTTACAGGAAAAAAAAAATTATGGCGATATGACACTTGTGACGGAAGCAAATGTAAAACCCAAGTCAAATAAATAAATTAAATTAAGTAAAATAAATGATTTATTATTTTTAATTATCAGTATTGCATATAAATATACATCAAATGCAATGAGTGATATTACCATAGGAAAATATTTAAACATCGGTATAGCATGTAAATATACTTTAAGTATCAAGGGCAAACTTATCAAAAGAGAAAGTCCAAACTTGCATATTATTCCTTACACTATTTTCCTTCCTCCTTACCTTTTCATACAGTTCTTTGTGTACCATACCAGAAGCCTAAAGGAAAACACTAAAGAACAAGCAAAAGGTGAGTTTTTGCAAAAGAATAATCAAAACCAGGTAACTCATAACTTGTTGTTTGAGGAAATTCATTTTTCTTTTATCTAGGCACCAGAAACTCGAGAAAATCATGTTTTTATAGAGGAGTAGCACAAAAATCGTTGGTTAGAGTGTTAAGGCACCAATAAATAAAGTGTAAGTCAAGTTCTTTATACAATTTTACAAGTTCTTTTTTTTATATATATATTTGAAGTTTGTGTGTGTTGCGAAGAGCATGTATACACATATATAGATTTGTGTATGCAATGCATAACGTGTAAGGGTGTGTGCACAATTCTATACACTGTATAGTGTATGATTATGTGTGCAATTGTAGTCGTACAGCGACGTATGATGTGTGTGCATACGAATTTAGGTGTCACCATGCATTGTGTATGTGTAAATGGCATATGGTAGATGTGATGTGTGAGTGTGTTGGGCAACTTTTGTGTAAAGTATGTGTTTGTGTGCTTATCAAGTGCTATATAAGCATGTATGTGTGTGTAGTCAACATGAACGTGTATGTGTTATGTAGTTAGGCGGTGTGCCCATGTGTATGTGCAAGGTGACATGCATGTGTATGTGTGGTGGACAAAGAGAGAGAACGGTGTGCAAGAGAGAGAGAGAGTGAAAAGAGACAACGAGATGAAAAAAAAAGAAAAGAAAATAATGAATATATAAATAATATATATAATCATATACATGTTATAAATGTTAATATATCAAATATATACAAGATAAAATAATATATATGTACATTTAATATAATACTAGCAAATAACGCACATGTGTTGCCTATGCAAAAAAGATAAAAAAGTTTGAACTTCATATATAAAAAAATGCTAATAATATATGTTTATAAAATCAAAACTATAATAAATTTTCTTTTATAAAAAAGTAGTAAATGTTGGTCAAATAAAAAATATAATGAAATTTCTAAATAATATTAACATTGAATAATTAAAATGATAGATAAAGAAAACAATAATAATTGTAAAAATAAATATAATATAAAATGATAACCGTATAATTAAAAAGATTTGTGAGTAAAAAGTGATATTTAAAAAGTTTGTGAGTTGGATTTAAATTTAAATTTGAATATTTTTTTTAATAACTACCATGATTAAAACTATGAAATATATATAATAGTTAATAGGTAGTTAAAAAAACAATTTCCCTTTAATATAATAGATAAAATGATGTATATAATATGTTATGTCTACATGGGAGTATAAGGGTCAGTATATATATTTCGGAATGATATGAAAAGTTACGTAGATTTTTATTTGCAAGCTCAAAGTATGGGGAAGAGGGTGGGTCGACTTAAAAGAATAAAATATTGAGTCGCATAATTAATAACTTCTAAACTAGCATTTATATTTTGAACAAGTGTTAGGGGGCGCATGGTGTCGAATCTTTTTGAAATAGGAGCTCCAGGTATAGGATATATGTTTGTTGAATGTGTATGTTAGGCTAATAAATATAAACCGAACTAAATTGAAACTTAGACTTAATTATGTTGCTGGTTGTGCTTAACTTCAGCCACCAACCATTCCGATCAATTAGTGTTAGTGAGGAACTTGATGATATTTGTACGATGCTGTTATCTGTGGAGTCCCGTATTGAAATGACCTAGGTAAATCTATGACAGTTTATGTCACTCGAGTGTTAAGGAATACCAAAGACCAATACTATGTAATATTTATATATTGCATGTTAGGGGTCATGAGTAACCGCAAGTCTCAAGAAATTGGGATTATGTTATTTATGAGCCTAAATGAAATATTAAAACTATTGCTTGTTGTATTAATAGCGATATTCCTATGTATATGCTTGATTGATTATTCTATTTCAAGCATATTTGTATGGTATCCTGTTTTTGCCATTAGCTCACCTTACAGGGATTGTTATTTTTCAATTGTAGGGGCATGTTACGAGGTAGACAATAAGGTTTATGCTGAGGATGTCAGATACGATTATCTATACTATGATGAAGAGGGATATTATTACTGTTATGATGATGGAACTAGGGGCATTGTAGATTAGTTGTAGGGATAGCCTTGAGAATTTGTGTTCATTTTTGTTTTAATTGCTTATTTATGAGACTTATGTGGTTGTAAAGCCGCATGTGACTCCTGTTGCTAGATTTAGTGATTTAATCGTTGTCAGAGCTATGAAACTCCAGTTTACATTTTAGAGTCTTTTTGTGATTTAAAATGTGGAGTTATGATAATTTCCAATTATGTTATTATGCTTAACTATGGAGTTTAAGTGATTGGCATCCTACTCCAATAGCATATTTAAGGTTGTCCATTGTGATTTGGTAGATTTATTGAAAATTGTGATTTATAATAGGTATATGGACCCTAGTTTGTCTTAGCATGTTTAACTCCGGGGTCGATACGTAGCAGAGTTGTGACATCCTAAGTTATAGGGCATTACAACTTTTAGTGGTATCAAAGTTTAGGTTGAAGATCTCTAAGGAAGTAAGAATGGTGACTTATAGGTAGTGAGGTATGAAAGGCGCAAGTAGCTAAAGGGTTAGGCTTGAATTTGGAAATGATCTGTCAAGTATTTAAGTATTGACCTCGAGTTGTCTTATTTCCTCCTAGTGTTTAATGTTTGACTTGTTATCTATTGTTTCTTTAGTTTACTTATCTCCTAACTTCTTCTCTTTTTTTTTTCTGTTGGTTATTTGTGTTTCCATTTTTAGAATGTCACCTAGGAGAGTAGGTTCAAATTCTTCTTGACCTTAATACTACCTAACTGAAAAGGCAAGATGCTTAAGGTAGTCAAAATGTACAGGAAGGTCAGGGTGCTTAAGGAGTTTATGGATTATTTGGTATGCAAAGATAGTAAGGCTAGCAAGGGTACAAGCTTATGAAGGTCAATGTGGCGTAGTTACCAAATGCCACGAACAATCTAGTGGATGCCATGGTCTAACGGCAAGAGCATATTAGATAAGACATGCAAATGATCCAGGCAAATGCTAATGCCTGGCATTAAGAAAGGTAGACAGTCCAGTAGTCAGGGATGGACCGTTTCTTGAAAATGACTAAGGAGTTTGACCCTGAGTTTAATGACACAATTGCTGTTGATGAGTGGATCAGGCAAACAAAGAAAGCTTTTGCCATGGCTAAGGTTTCAAATGATAAGAAAGTAAACTACGTATATTTCATACTAATAAGAGATGCATTTAAATGGTAGGATAACACCCTATGCGCAGAGCATAAGGAAGGGGACTGGACTTGGGAGAGGTTCAGAGACAAATTTTTCAAGCACTTCATCCCCTTTAATGTGAAAGAGTAGATGCAGCTGGCATACCAGACTCTTCAGCAGGGGAGTCCAGCCTATAAGACAAAGTGGGATTGATTAGCTCATTTTATAGTTGAAGCTTTTAGGAAAGATGAGCAATTGACAATTAACGGATTCATTCATGAATTAGAGCCCAAGCTATTGGAAAAGGTTACAACCTTTTAGCTTATAGCTTATGCAACAGCAATTAATAAGGCCAAGTGTTTAAAGTAAGTTATGAAGAGAAAGTAAGAATAATTAGCTCGCAGGGTAAGGGTAGCCTTAAGGAAAAGGCCTATGCTAGGTTATATGGTGTTAAGGTCAGATAAAGCAAAGAGACCAATTCCAAGGGTAATTATAAAAAAGGGTGAAGACAAGCAAGTGGTAGTACAACCTAGACCTATGGTACTACCAGCACCGGTTTAGACTATAGCCACTACACCAACTGCAAAGTGCATACAATGTTTTTGTATGGGTAATAAGAGTATGCTTTATGTGTGGGAAGACTAGACATGTGAGTAAGGATTGCAAAGAAACTATCATTCTCCACCTGGGTTTTTGTTATAAAGGTGGCTAAAGAAGACATTGTATAGTAGATTGTAAGGATACAAGGAGTTAGGCAGCCTAGGGAACACCAATTATGAGACCTCAGGCAATTCCTAAAATGATTTGTCTTCAGTAGGCAGGCCTACGGCAGAGAGCCCTAGCCTATGTCTTTGCACTTCAACACCAGCACACCACCTATGACATAAATACCGTAGTTGGTATGCTCTTTATCCTATCCCATAATGTTTATGTACCTTTTGATACTGATGCTTCCCACTTGTATGTAGCTAAGCCTTTTGTACATATGTGTGGTTTACATGTTTTTGTCTTGGATACTTATTTGGTTGTGAATACCCCTCTGGGGAGTGGAATGATTTTAAATCAAATTTGTAAAAATGTGGAGATAATGGTTGAGGGAAGGGTTTTAGCGACAAACTTGTTAGTGTTGGAGCCATGAATTTTGAAGTCATTCTTAGGATATATTGGCTGTTAAAGCACCATGCTACACTCGATTGTTGTAATCAAGTAGATTTCTTTCAACCCCTAAGAAGAGTACCTTTCAATTATAGAGTAGAAGCTCAAAGGTCGACTTGATGTATTTCATACGAGCTATGGGAAAGGCTTACTATAGTGGCCATAGTAGCATAAGTGAACAAGATTGAGTTGAGGTTATATTTCACATAGGTAATCTAAAAGTATTTAAATGTGTTCCTTGAAGACTTACCGAGTATTTTACCTAACAGAGAGGTCAAATTCAGAATTAATCTAGTTCAACAGACAAAACCTATTTCGAAACCGGCTTATCGAATGGTGCCTACTGAGTTAATTGTCACGCCCCGAAGCGGCAGAGTCGTAACAGCCCCCGCCGTGTAAACCATCCTAAGATAGAAGTTGGCCTTACAACTGCTATCTTAGACCTGATCTACACAAGGCGTCCACGACTAACCCGCTTTGAAGTAGACAATTTGTAATTTAAACAAATCATTTACCTAAAAAAGTGAGAAAAGTTATATATAATCACTATAATTCAGTTATTACATTAATCAGAAATGAAAAGTAAAATATGTGTTGATTCTTCAATGTTTTTCCTCACTTCCCAGGATCCAGCAGTTGCTAGCTTCAGAGTAGTTGTTGCCGCTTCTTAGCCAGCACCTGCACGACGTCTATAGGGATGTGAGCAATCACAGCTCAGTAAGTTAGGACGGAGGACTTAAAACTATACCATATACACAACAAGGTTTTCAATCACTTATTAGGTGCAATGCATGTGCAAGCAAATGCCATCGCACGACGTTGTCTGGCCCGTCGTGAGATTAGAGAAATTGCACTCGCTCTAATCTGGGTTGAGGAGTTGCCGTTAATGCAACAGCTCACGACCAAACCCAGGCTTATGTAATGGAGACCTTGCTCCTCCCACGACTACCTTCGAACCACTGCCTTCACCCTCGCCGCGACCTCCTCTCCTGTCACTTAGTTCGACTGAGGATGAAGAAGGGACCATTTTGCAATCCTGCGCTATCCCTTCCGAAGGGGTCGGTATTTGGCCGGAGAGTCCTAAATTCCCCTAACGGGTTGCCATGCATGTCCGATTATGATTACTGGTCGGATATTTGATTAAGTCCAATTTAGGGTGATCAATCCTCTCATACAAATCATACAGTATATGACAGAACAACAAACAAAATCATAGCATCACCCATAATTAAGCACATGCATACATTCAACTATCTAACAAGCATAACCAAGCATAATCTTAAGCCTCCAAAATACAGTATCGTATTAATCCCAACTTACCTCGACTCCTCGCTCGCTCACTTACTCGAGGTCCGATTTGCTTAGGCCATCGCCAATCATCCCTATAACACGAACGTGGTTTTAACTTTTCATATAAATATTATAAGTTCATTTTATTCTATAACGCTTATTGTTAGGTTTTGTTTAAGGTTTAATATACCTAATTATCTAGGTATTAAGTCTTTTACTATTATTCTAGGTTTAGGGTTAGGTTCAGGTTCGGTTTTCGCATCAATTTTTAAATTAGGTTTTTAGTTCGATTTCTAAGTAATGTTTTAGATTCCAACCCTAGAATTCAGTTCCAACCCATAAGGTGAAATTAATCACATTACTTCCCAATCTCCTAAATACCATTATTACCTCTAATTAGTATTTTATTCCATCCGATACACTTAAATCCCTATTTGTGTACCGAATTTACTCATAATGTGAGAAATTTTTACATTTTTCATATAATTACATAAATTCAAGTTTCCCATCAGATTTATTGTATATTTTTATTATTATCATAATATCAATTTTTATTATAATATTTTCTATTTATTATATTTTCAAAAATTACACATTATGCACATAATGCATTTCTAATATTTCTATTACCCTAATTACCATCTCTAAACAGCAATTATTATTCCAAAATGTCTAAATCCATCCTAAATCAGATTTTACTCCAAATTTCCCTAATTTACAAAATTAACTATTTTTCCTATTACTCATTTACTACATAATTAACCTAATAATTACATCTAACACCCAAAATCCTACAAGTATCATACACCATCAGATTTCAACATCCTAAAACATCTACTTATTCACTAAGTCAGTAATTAATATCCTAATCACCTAATTAACTCCAAATTACCCATTTTATACCTCATTTTAGGGCCTAAAAATTATCTAAAAATTTCAAAAATTAATTTTTGAAAACGGGCTTCATAGCACTGTTCTATATCATCTAATTAATCTACACAAAAATTTTGGGCTTGAAACTACACTCCTAAGGTCATTTATTACTAAACCGAAACATGCTCGGTTTTGTATGATTTCTTAGGGACCATATATTACAAAACATAATTTCATCAAAATAATATTTTTCCTACAAACTACATACAAAAATATCCCAGAATAACAAAATTCATAATTTTATAATTATATTTACTATTTTTACAAAATTACATAAGATTCGGGCTGAAAATTGGACTCACCATTTTGGGTGGCTCCGGCCACCGTGGGCCGCCGTGGCCTTGTCGGCCGGCCTGGGCGCTGCCACCACCATGTGGTGGTGGTGGCCGTCCACTTCCAGTTGCTCGTCTGGTAAGGGTTCCTTTTAAATGCCCTAACTGCACAGTTTTTCTTATTTTTTTTTAAACCGAATTTTTCTCTCAATTTTCGACTCTCCCTAATTTTCTCACTTTCCAAACTGTCCAAATGAGCTCTGTAAATTTTTTCCTTATTTATAGACATTTGCTGTAATTAATATGCATTAATTTGACAAGACTTTGTCCAAATTCCTTGATTTTTGGCTTTTAAGTTGTTCAATTTTTATTGGCTAATTTTTATTTTTCTTATCCTGACATGCCACGACCTGATATTGATGCATCTTATCCTCTTCTGATTTTTTATGATTTTTCCATAATTATTTTATAATTTTCTTTAATTATTTGCTTAGTTTTTTGCCAAATTAGGTAATTACGCGTATATTTATCTGCACGTAAATATATGTGGGGTACATGTGAACATTCCTAAATATTATTTTGGTCATTCTAAAATTTTTAATATACATATAATCTTTCTCTAGTAATTTATTAGTTATTAGATTACACTTTTTGCCTTTTCAGTAATTAGCAATTAGCAATTAGCAATTATTATGCTTAAAATTTGAAAATTTTATAGTCTCCTATTTTATTACTTATTTTCTTAAATTTAAGTTTACGGGGTCATTTTTACTAATATTCTTCTCAATAGTTTATAATTTGGGTTTGATCGGATCTTTTAACCGATCGCCCTAAATCTTGGGTTCTAAGTTCAATCCTACGGTTACTTAGCTGAACTTTGGGGCTTATATTAATGGAGCTAAAGAAGCAGTTGCAAGAGCTACGTGATGAAGGATTCATTAGGCCCAGCTTATCACCTTAGGGGGCTTTAATACTGTTTATGAAGAAGGATGGAAGTTTATAACTGTGCATTGACTATCGGGAGTTGAACGAGGCCATGATAAAAAACAAGTACTCTCATTTAAGGATCGATGACCTCTTTGATCGGTTGTAAGGTGTACAAATATTTTTTAAAACAGACTTACGCTCAAGGTATTATCAATTGAAGGTTAGGGCCAAGGATGTAGAGAAGACAACTTTCAAAACCAAGTACAGGTTATATGAATTTCTGATAATGCCTTTTGGTTTGATAAATACACCAACAATGTTCATGGACCTCATGAATTGAGTATTCAGGGAGTATCTTGATAAGTTTGTCATTATTTTTATTAACGACATCTTCGTTTACTCTAAGAATAGAGAAGAACATAAAGAGCACTTAAGGATTGTATCAAGGAAGTTGAGAGAAGAAAGGCTTTACATTAAGTTTAATGAGTGCGACTTTTGGTTGGAGTAGGTATCTTTCTTAAGTCATACAGTAAATCAAGATGGTCCAGCTGTGGACCTAAAGAAAATAAAGGTAGTTGTTAAGTGGCCCAAACCTATTATCGTGTTAAAGGTCAAAAGTTTTCTGGTGTTAACCGGTTATTATTGAAAGTTTGTGGAGGGTTTATGTAAGATTACAGCACCTTTGACCTCGGTTGACTCAAAAAGGGGTCAAGTTTGTATGGGATGACGGTTGTGAAGTAATCGTTTAGCAGTTGAAGGAAAGATTAGTAATGGCTTCGATACTGACCTTACCCCGCAGTAGGAAAGTGTTTGTTATTTACAGTGACGCCTCCATACAAGGGTTAAGGCGTATTCTTATGTAGAATGGTAAGGTGATAGCATATGCTTCTCGATAGCTCAAGCCATATGAGAAAAATTACCCAATTCATAACCTAGAATTAGTAGTTGTAGTACATACATTGAAACTTTAGAGACACTATCTAATAGGAGAAAGGTGTAAAGTGTACACGAATCACAAGAGCCTCAAGTATTTCATCACTCAAAGAGACTTAAATATAAGGTAGAGGTGTTAACTAAAGCTAATTAAGGACTATGACCTAGACATTTAGTACCACCCAAGTAAAGTCATGTAGTAATTGATGACCTGAGTAGGAAAAGACAAGGAAATTTGGCCAACTCAATAACTATTTGGAGACCATTACTCGAGCAAATACACCAACTTAAGTTAGAGCTGTTTACTAGAGAGGTTGGGGCCAGATTGACAAGTTTGAGGATATAGCTTGTCCTGATATATCAAATTAAAGCTATACAGCTAAAAGATCAAGGTATCTAAGAGATCAAGGGCAAGAAAGGAGCAAGGAGAGCTATAAACTTTACAATAGATGCTAAGAGAGTTGCGAGGTTTAAGGCCAAATTGTAAGACCCACAATCAGTTATCCAAAGTTTAATTCGTAGAATTTAAGGTAATCGGTTAAAAGATCCGATCAAGCCTAAATTATCAAATAAAGTTAAAAATATTAGTAAAAAAGATCCCATAAGTTTGAATTTAGGAAAATAAATAATAAAATAAAAGAATATAAAATTTTCAAATTTTAAGTATATTATTTGTTATTTATTGAAAATATAGAAAATGCATTCCGATAATTAACGAATTACTAGAGATAAATTATATGCACACTAAAAATTACAAAATAACCTAAATAATATTTAGGAATATTTATTTGTACTATATATGAATTTACATATAGGTAGAAATACGTGTAATTACTTAAAATATGTGAAATATGCTAAAATAATACTAAATAATTAAATAAAATTCATAATTAATTAAGAAAAAATCAATAAAAATATATAAAAATGAGGAAAAGTCCAAAAGTGGGGCGTGGCAATCTAAAAATTAAAGAAGGAAATCAACCAATTAAATTTAGCCAAATAGAAAGTAAAAAAGAATAAGAGATAAGGCAATTATTAAATCAATTTAATGCATAATAATTTCCCTAAAGCTCTATAAATACCCCAAATTTTTTAGAAGCTCATTTGATTAGTTTGAAACCCTAGAAAATTAGAGAGAGGCGAAATTGAAAGGAAATTAGGGTTTTATAAAAATTTAGCAAAAACCTATACAGTTGGGGTTTCTAAAGAGAACCTAGACTCGAGGAGCAGCTGAGAGTGAACAGCCACCATCACCACACAGTGGTGGCAGCGCTCAGGTGGGCCAACACACTCATGGCCACACAAACTTGTGAGTTCGATTTCTAGCCTGATTTTATATAATTTTATGAAAATAGTAAATATTCTTAGAAAATTATGAATTTTGTTATTTTGAAATATTTTAGTATGTAGTTTTTAGAAAAAAATATTATTTTGATGAAAATATGTCCCGTAATATATGGTCCTTAAGAAATTATGCACAACCGAGCATATTTCGGTTTAGAAATAAATGACCTTAAGAGTGTAGTTTTGAGCCCAAAATTTTTGTGTAGAATACTTAGATAATATAAAATAGTGCTAGGAAGCTCGTTTTCAAAAATTAATTTTTGAAATTTTTAGATGATTTTTAGGCCTTAAAATGATGTATAAAATAAGTAATTTAAGGTTAATTAAGTAATTAAATAGGTAATTACCGATTTGATGCACAATTATGTGCTTTAGGATATTGAAATCTAATAGAGTATGCTATTTGTAGCATTTAGGGTGTTAGATGTAATTATTAGCATATTATGTAATAACTATATAATAGGTAAAAAAATGAGAAATTTTGAGTTTATTTGATAATTTAGGATAATTAGGTTCAAAATCTGATTTGGGATAAATTTAGACATTTGGAATGTTATTTGATATTGGGAGATAATACTTGAAGTTATGGGAATATTAGATGTGTACATTTTGTATACATTAGGTGATAATGTATAATATGTAATTATGATAAATTAAAAATAAGGAAAATATTGGTTATAATTGATATTATGATAATAATAGGAATATACAATGAATCTGATAGGAAACTTAAATTAGGGTAATTATATGAAAAATATAATATTTTCTTATAACAGGGGTGAATTTGGTAATTAAATTAGGATCTGGGTATACCGTACGGACTAGAACACTAGTTAGAGACTAAAAATGATATTTAGGATATCCGAAGATAATGCGAATAATTTTACATTATGGGTTGAAATGATTTCTTAGGGTGAACATATAAATCCTTAACAAAAAACTGAGTTAAAAACCTAATTTAGAAATCGATGCAAAAACTGAAATAGAATTTAACACGATTCAAGAAGAATTGTAAAAGACTTAAGACCTAGATAATTAGGTATATTAAACCTTAAACAAAAGATAACAATAAGTGTTATAGGATAAAACCAACCTATAATAGTTATATGAAAAACTGAAACCACATTTGTATTATAGGGATGATCGGCGATAGCCTGAGCGAGTCGGACCTCGAGTGAGCGAGCGAGGAGTCCAGGTAAGTTGGGATTAATATAGTGTTGTATTTTTTAGGCTTGAAATTGTACTTAATTGTGCTTGTTCTGAGTTGATGATATGATTTTTGATTTGTTACTTGGTTTGTATTGTATGATTTGTATGAAATTATTAATCACCCTAAACTAGACCTAGTCAAATATATGACCTATAATCATAATCGGACTTGCATAATAACCCATTAGGGGAAACATAAGATTCCTCGGCCAAATACCAACCCCTTCAAAAGGGATAGCGCTAGATAGTATAATAGATTCCTTTTTCATCTTTAATCGAACTAAATGATATCGCAGCAAGATACGTCAGGGTCTTTTTACTCAGATATAGTCATAGGGGTGTGATCAAGGGGCAACTTAGGATTAAAGCCATAAACAACTTCGAAGGGGGTCTATTTGGTGGTGTCATGAATTGTATGATTGTAAGCGAATTCTACTATAGGTAAACAAATGTCCCAATTAGCTAAGTTCTTACCTATTGGAGCTTAGAGCAATAATCCCAAAGTATGACTGATTACCTCTGTTTGGCCATCAGTTTAGGGGTAATAGGAAGTGTTGTATAGTAGTTTAGTCCCCATCCATCTCCATAAAGTTCTTTAGAAATGGCTCAAGAAATTTAGATTTCTGTCTGAGACTATGCTTATCGACATGCCGTATAACTGAATAATTTCCTACAAAAAGAGAGAAGCAATAGCCGAAGCATCATTAGTCTTGGAGCTAGACACAAAGTGTGCCATCTTACTAAATCTATCTACGATGACCATTACGGAATCTTTACCTTGGGCTATTCTTGGTAATCCGAGGACAAAGTCCACACTTAACTCAATTTAGGGTTTGGTTGGGATAGGCAAAGGCATTACTTTCCCTTGCTCAACTCGGCATTTAGACCTCTTGCACATGGTATAGCCCTCAATAATTCAGTACACATCTTATCTTATTTTCGACCAAAAGAATCGTCCACTCAGTAGCTCATATGTTCTTCTCCCTCTAAAATGTTCGGAGAGGCCTCCACTGTAGGCTTCCTTGATAAGTAACTCTCTTACTGAACAAGTCGACACACACAACTATTGCTTGTTGTATTAATAACAATATTCCTGTGTGTGTACTTGACTGATTATTCTATTTCAAGCATATGTGTATGGCATCCTATACTTGGCATTAGCTTACCCTACAAGGATTATTATTTTTCAATTGTAAGGGCATGTTACGAGGTAGACAATAGGGTTTATGCTGAGGATGTCAAATACGACTATCTATATTATGATGAAGAGGGATATTATTACTATTATGATGATGGAACTAGGGGCATTATAGATTAGCTGTAGGGATGGACTTAAGAATTTGTGTTCATTTTCGTTGTAATTGCTTATTTACGAGACTTGTGTGGTTATGGAGCTACATGTGACTCCTACTGCTAGATTTAGTGATTTAACTGTTATTAGAGCTATGAAACTCCAGTTTACATTTTAGAGTCTTTTTGTGTTTTAAAATGTAGAGTTATGATAATTTCCAATTATGTTATTATGCTTAGCTGTGGAGTTTGAGTGGTTGACATCCTACTCCAATAGCATATTTAAGGTTGTCCATTGTGAGTTGACAGATTTATTGAAAATTGTGATTTATAACAGGTATATGGATCCTAGTTTGTCTTAGCATGTTTGACTTCAAGGTCGACAAGTAACTGAGTTGTGATGACCTGAGTTCTAGGGCATTACAACTTTTAGTGGTATCGGAGCTTAGGTTGAAGATCTTTAACGAACTAAGAATGGTGACTTATAGGTAGTGAGGTATGAAAGGCGTAAGTAGCTAAAGAGTTAGGCTTAAATCTGAAAATGATCCATTTTTAGTAGTATCAGAGCTTAGGTTGAAGATCTCTAAGGAAGTAAGAATGGTGACTTATAGGTAGTGAGGTATGAAAGGCGTAAGTAGCTAAAGGGTTAGGCTTGAATCTAGAAATGATTTGTCAAGTGTTTAAGTATTGATCTCGAGTTGTCTTATTTCTTCCTAGTGTTTAATGTTTGACTTGTTATCTATTGTTTCTTTTGTTTACTTATCTCCTAACTTTTTTTTTTTCTGTTGGTTATTTGTGTTTCCATTTTTAGAACGTCGCCTAGGAGAGTAGGTTCAAATTCTTCTTAACCTCAAGACTATCTAGCTGAAAAGGCAAGATGCTCAAAGTAATCAAAATGTACAGGAAGGATAGGGTACTTAAGGAGTTTATGGATTATCTGGTATGCAAAGATAATAAGGCCAGTAGGGGTACGAGCTTATGGAAGTTAATATGGCATAGCTACTATCACGCCTCGAATAGGAAAAGTCATAACAGTCCTGCCGTGTAACTAATCTAAGATAAAAGTTGATCTCATAGTTGCTATCATAAATACAATTCACACAAGGCGCATAACTTAACCAGCTCGAAACGTCTCTTTTGACACCTGTTAATAACCAAACCTATGGTAGAGCTCTTACAAAATACTTATTCTATACGATCTGTTGTTTAGTACCACAACAGTATTTACACAAACGTTTTACGTCCAAAGGTAAAGTTTATATTTAGAGTTTGTTAAAAACCATAGGTTTTGCAATCTATATACAATAAGTTAGGAAACTAATGGGCTCACAGGGAATTCCTAATTAGTTTCCTAAAAAAACAAAGTCAAAAGCCTAAGTTCGGTTGATTCCTCGATCCTTACTTTTCCAAATAGTATCACATTAACCTCAGAATGGTGGTATCTGAACATCCTGACCTCACTCAATACCTACAAAAGAGTCGATAAGGATGTGAATACAACCAGCTTAGTAAGTGAGACGGAGTCAGAAGAGTACTATACAAACATAAATAAGGTTAATAATTATGATGAAATGTAATGCAATCAATCAAATGAACCATTGCACAATGTTATCTGGTCTATTGTGAGGTAAGAGAAATTACATCCGCTTCAACCTAGATTGAGGAGTTTCATCGTGACTCGAGTCAGACCAAACTTAGGCTTGTGTAATAGAGAATACCCTCCTCCCATGACTGTCTTTAAACTACAACCCCCAACTTTGCCGCGACTTTCTTGCCTGTTATTTAGTTCGACCAAATATGAGGAAAAGATCATTTCAACTATCCTCATCAAAGGAAGTCGGCATTTGGCTTAACACTCTTAATCATTTCCCCTAATGAATGTTATGCATGTCCAGTTTTATTTTAGTCGAATAAACATTAATTTTAATTAGGGGTGGCTAACAAGTTCACATAATACAAAATCAATGCAAACATGTAGAACAGCTCACCAATGAGTTGAACTCTTGTCACAACTGAGTATCATCCATACACATAACATGTACATAGTCATCTAACTACAAACACAGCCAGAAATACTCTTAGTTCTCTGGATACTTTAAACAGTATCCAAACAAGCGGTGAAGCCACAATCCTAACTTATTTGTTTAGACGTTTACTATTACTAACTTGAATTGTCAACCGTCTTTGTATTGGAAAATCCTATTTATATAAAAGACCCAAATTTAATTTTTGTAATAATTACGAAAACATTAAGGTTTAATCTAAAATAATTATATATTATTATTTTCATAATATATAGTCGTATTATCGCTATATATTAAATTAAGTTATTAATTGTTGATACTGTACATCATATATACTATTACGTATTATATATCATTTTGATCCTATCGAAATGTACTTTTTAATTTATTAATTCATGTTTTAATTCCGGTAGAGTTATCGAAATACGTACATTCTTAAATATGATAAAATCATAGGTTAAATTACTTAAGGTTGTCCAATTTTAACCAAGTTAATATCGTTGAGTTCGTATAGACCTAACGACATGTTTTACGAGTTCTACTTCTAAAGACGACTTTTAGCGAATAGTTTGAGTTTTTAATACAGTTATACTTAATTATATAAATATGATCGTATTATACGTAATTTACGTTATTAAATTGTATTTTACCTAATTTGTCTATATATCGTTACAATATAAATATTATCCAACTTTAATATACCTAAAATGTATCTCGATCAAAAATATTAATAAATATAATAAAAATATTTATTTAATCCAATCTGATCAGCAATCATATATATAGTTTTTATTTAACTATTTAATTCATTTTAGCTTATTAATATTAAAAATACATCCCGACTTGTAAATTAAGCTATTTTACTTAGTTTATTTGTAATAAATAGTTCGGGTTACCAAATAATTCCTCGAAAATTTATAAAAACTCCTAAAAAAAAGAGGAATTCAATTATCACTTGGTTTTAAGTTTTCGACTTATCGCCTATATATTCGTATTGATGATTTTACTCCTAAATTATCATAAATTATTCAATTATGATTCTTTCTAAACCAAATTAATTTCAACCTGACTCAATATTGTTATTATTCATTAGAGACCAGTATAGGTTAATTTCATAAATTAATTTCATAATTTCTTATTTAATCTATAATTTCAGCCTTCTTTTTAAGCTATTTTTAGGCTAAAAATGCAATAAATATTAAAAATATTCAAATCAAAATTCAGGCTATATAGCAATTATCTATATATCATAAACATCCTATACAAAAATTTTTAGGTAGAAATAACATCATTTAGTACATTTATTTTACAAATCTAAATTTAGATAAATAGTAGATTTCTTAAGAAAATATATTAAATATTACAAATTTTTAAAAAATAAAAATATCGCGTGAAAGCATGTTCAAAATAACCTAAGTACAATTTTTTTTTATAATTTTCTGGGTAGATTTACTAATTTTTAAAATTTATTGAAAAACATAGCAGAATTTTGACTTGGTGGCTTCGGCGACCGTAAGGTAATGGAGGTGTGTTGAAACACCTAGATGCTGGGGGTACTCCTTGGTGGTGGAATGGCTCAATAGCAAATCAAAGGATACCTTAGGAACTACCTTAGTTCGGTAATTGTTCTATTTTTCCACGATTTTTTCTGAATTTTTCTCTTAGGTGTTTTTGATTTGTAAAGCTGGGAAATGAAGTAGAAAGGCTTATTCATTCAATTGGAAGTTGGTTGCTACCTTTTATAATTTTTCTTATTTTTTTTTCTTTACTTTTACCTCTTTAATGTAAGGAGGAGGTAGCCGATTCAAGAGAGATTGCTTTTTTACTCAGCTTTGATTTGCTTCTAAACTTGTCACGATGATTTCCAGGAGTTTCAGCCTCAATTTGATTCATTTTGGATCACTTTGGCACGTATTTTAGTTAAATAATAATAATATATATATCATGTTCATATTAGTTATTTAATCGGTATATAAGTATATTCCTTATGTAAATATCACATGTAATATATAAATTTACTCATATAATTAAGTTTCTAACATATCTTTTATTTTTAGGATATGTTATCTTAATTAATTTCATGAATTCAACGCATTATATATATAATTACATGATTTATGACTAATTTACTTGTATAATTATTATTTATACTGAGTATACTTATAAAAATACGTATATATTCATATAATAAATTATACTATTTTATCTTATTTTATAGCTCAATTAACTTATTTTTAAGTTCTTATCGCAATCTGAGCTTAATTTTAGGAGTTTCAAGCATTTTAGTGTTATATCGAATATTCCTACTTCTAAGGCTAAAATTGGGATTTTGGGTCATTATTTTTAAAATCTAACTTCACTGTATCACCTCGACTAACTTTTCTATCTTAATCGTAAAATTCGGGCTCAATTAAATAAGTTTCCCTAAAAGTCTTAAATTTAGGCTCTGATAGGAAACTTAAATTAAGGTAATTATATGAAAAATGTAAGATTTTCTCATAACGGGGGTGAATTCAGTAATTAAATTAAGATCTAGGCGTACCGTAAGGACTAAAACACTAGTTAGAGACTAAAAACGATATTTAAGATATTCGAAGATAATGCGATTAATTTCACATTATGGGTCGGAATGATTTCTTAAAGTGTACATATAAATCTCTAACAAAAAACTGAATTAAAAACCTAATTTAAAAATCAATGCAAAAACTGAAACAAAACTTAACAAGATAACAAGATTCAAGAAGAATTGTAAAAGACTTAAGACCTAGATAATTAGGTATATTAAACCCTAAACAAAATATAATAATAAGCATTATAGGATAAAACTAACCTATAATAGTTATATGAAAAACCAAAACCACGTTTGTGTTATAGGGATGATCGGCGATGGCTTGAGTGAGTCAGACCTCGAGTGAGTCAGACCTCAAGTGAATAAGCGAAGAGTTCAGGTAAATTATGATTAATATAATGTTGTATTTTGGAGGCTTAAAATTGTATTTGATTGTGCTTGTTCTGAGTTAATGATATGATTTTTTATTGTTGCTTGACCTGTATTGTATGATTTGTATGAAATGATTGATTACCCTAAATTGAACCTAATTAAATATATAACATGTAATCATAATCGGACCTGCATAGCAACCTATTAAGGAAAACATAAAATTCTCCGGCCAAATACCGATCCATTCAAAAGGGATAGTGTTGGATAGCATAATGGTCCCTTTTTTCATCCTTAGTTAATCTAAGTAATAGGTGAGAAAGTTACAGTAAGGGTAAAGTCAATGGTTTGAACGTAATCACGGGAGGAGCAGTGTCTTCATTGCACAAGCCTAAATTTAGTCGTGAGCTGTTGTATTAACGATAACTTCTCAATCCGGATTAGAGAGGGCACAATTTCTCTAATCTCACAACGAGCCGGATAACGTCGTGCGATGGCATTTACTTGAACATACATTGCACCTAATAAGTTAGTTGATAACCTTTTTGTGTTTGTGGTATAGTTTTAAGTCTTTCATCTTAACTTATTAAGCTGTAGTTGTTCACATTTTTATAGACGTCATTATAGGTGCTGACTAAGAAGCGGCATACAACTACTCTGAAACCAGCAACTGTTAGATCTTGGAGAGTAAGGAAAAACATTTGAAAAACAGACATATATTTTTAAGATCTAAGCTCTTATCTTAGAATTTTTCATTTTTGAATAATGTATTAACTAGGAAATAGATTACGATAAAACGTTATAAACGTTAATATATTGTAATAACTAGATTCTAATGTGTATATATATATATATTTACTTTCTTAGGTAAATGATTTATTTAAATTACGAACTGTTTACTTCAAAGCGGGTCAATCGTGAACGTCTTGTGTAGATTAAGTCTATGATAACGGTTGTAAGGTCAACCTCTATCTTAGAATGATTTACACGGCGGGGTTATTACGACTCTACCATTTCAGGGCGTAACAGTATTTATATATTGCGTGTTAGCGGTCGTAAGTAACTGTAAGACCCACAATCAAGTATTTAGGATTCAATTTGTCGAATTTAAGATGATTGAATAAATTGTCTAATTCAGCCCAAATTTTACGATAAAGCTAAAATTATTAGTAAAAGTAATTATGTAAGTTTGAATTTAGGAAAATAAGTAATAAAATGATTAATTAATAAAAAATTGAATTTTGTGAAAATTATTTGTTATTTATCAAAAACGCTTAGAATGAATTCCGATAATTAACTAACTGATAGAAATAAATTATATGTACACTAAAATCATAAAAAACTTAAATAATATTAGGGAGTATTTATTTATATCATATATGTATTTACATGTAGATAGAAATACACAAAATTACTTAAAATACACAAAATATGTCAAAATAATGTTAATTAATTAAAGAAAATGCATGAATAATCAAAGCAAAATGAGGAAATGTCCAGAAAGTGGAAAATGATAAAATAAGGCAATTATTAACTTAAATTAATGTATAAAAAATTCCCTAGAGCTCTATAAATACCTAAAAAAATTCCAGAAACTCATTTGATCTATTTAGAGAGCAAAAAAATTAGAGAGAACAAAAAAAATTAAGGTTAGGGTTTATTTACAAAAAATCTATACAATTAGGGCTTAAAAAGAAAACCTATACTCGATGGCTACTTGGAAACGAACAGCCACCATTGCACCACTCCACCACCATCGCCTAACCTGGCCAACACACCTAAGGCCACCACTGGTGGCTGGAGTCACCAATTCCGATGAATCTGATCTTTCTTTTGATTTTTTATATTTTGTTAAAAATACTAAATATGCTTAGAAAATTATGAAATTTGGTATTTTAAGATTTTTAAGTATGTAGATTTAGGGAAAAATTTTAGTTTGATAATTTTGTGTCTAGAAATATACTACCTTTAAAAAATCATACAAACCTGAGCTTTGTTCAAATTAAAAATAAATAGCCTTAGGAATATAGTTTTAGGTTAAAAATTTTTGTATAGACTATTTAGGGGTTATAGAGTAGTGATATAAAACCCTTTTTCAAAAATTAATTTTTGAAACTTTTAGATTATTTTTAGGTTTCAAAATGATGCATAAAATGGGTAATTTTTTTGTTAATTAAGTAATTAAATAGATAATTACTAATTTAGTTCATAATTATATGTTTTAAGAAATCCAATGAAGTATAATATTTGTAGCATTTAGGGTGTTAAATGTAAATATTAGGATATTAAGTAGTGAATATGTAATAGGTAAAAATGATAAATTTTAAGTTAATTTTGTAATTTAGGTTAATTATGTATAAATTCTAATTTGGAGTGAATTTAGATATTTTGAAATGTTTTTGATATTGGGAGATAATATTTAAAGTGATAGGAATATTGGATGTGTATATTATAGACATATTAAGTAATAATGTATAATATGTAGATATGAGAAATTAATGAGTAGCAAAATATTAGAATAAAACTGATAATATAATAGAAATATGTAATAAATCTAGTAGGAAACTTAAATTAGGGTAATTATATGAAAAATATAAGATTTTCTCACAGCAAGAGTAAATTCGGTAGTTAAATTAGATTAGGATGTACCGTACAGACTAAAACACTAGTTAGAGACAAAAAATGATATGTAGGATATCCGAAAATAATATAATTAATTTCATATTATGGGTCGGAATGATTTCTTGAGCTTTACATATAAAATCTCCAATAAAAAATTGAGTTAAAAACCTAATTTAAAAATCTACTTTAAAACTGAATCAGAACTTAACCTAAATTAGGAATAACTTTAAGCAACTTAAAAACCTAGATAATTAACTATACTAAAAACCCTAAATTGAAGATAACCAAAAGAACTACATAATGAAGTTTATATAAGATAGTTATATACATATTAAAATAATATTTGTAATATATGAATTATCGGCGATGACTTGAACAAGTCGCACATTGAATGAGCAAGCAAGGAGTACATGTAAGTTGAGATTAATACGTTACTGTATTTCGGAGTACTAATTTATAGTATTCGAAGGTTTGAAATTGTACTTGATTGCACTTGTTATATAGAAGGCTATGCGCATGTACTTATTCTACGCTGATAATATGATTTTAATTGTCTACTTCGGATCGTATTTATGTAGTTTGTTTGAAATGATTGAATATCTTAAACTATATTTAACTAAATATTTGACTCATAAATCTAAACTAGGCTTACATAACAACCCATTGGGGGAACATTAGGATTTTTTGACCAAATACTGACCTCTTCAAAAGGGATAGTGCTGAATGGCATAATTGGTTCATTCTTTATCCTTAGTCGAATTAAGTGACAGGTGAGGAAGTTATGGCAAGAGTGAAGGAAATGGTTCAAAAGTAGTCACGGGAGGAGTAGTGTCTCCATTATACAAGTCTAGGTTGAGTTGTGAGTTGTTACATTAATGGAAATTCCTCAACTTAGATTATAGTGGATGCAATTTTTCTAATCTCATAACAGGCCAAATAACGTCGTACGATGGCATTTGCTTGTACATGCATAGTATCTAACTAATTTAGTTAATAACCGTGTTTATGATTGATGTATAGTTTTGAGTCTCAATCTTAACTTACTGAGCTGTGGTTGCTCATATCCTTATAAATGTTGTTACAGGTGCTAGCTAGAAAGCGATTTACACTTACCCTAAAGCTAACAACTGCTAGATCTTGAGGAGTGAAGACATACATCTGACAAACAGATATATCTTTAAGGTATTAGTTTTTATTTAAAATCTTTCATTTTCAAATAATGTATCCGACAAATAGATATATCTTTAAGGTATTAGTTTTTATTTAAAATTTTTCATTTTCAAATAATGTATCACTTAAGAAATATTTCCGTCCCAACTTATTGAGCTGTGGTTGTTTATATTTCTATAGATGTTGTTGCAGGTATTAGCTAGAAAGGAACAAAATCTTTCATTTTCAAATAATGTATTACTTAAGAAGTATAAAATAATAAAACCCTGTAAACATTATTTATAATACTTGAATCCTAATATATGTATATATTTTCATACTTTCTTAGGTACATAATTTATTTAATTTGTAAATTGTTTACTTTAAAGCGAATTAGTCGTGGACGCTATATGTAAATTAGATCCAAGATAGCAGCTTTATAGTCAGTTTATATCTTAGAATGGTTTGCACGACGAAACTATTACTACTCTATCGATTTAAGGTGTGACAGTAACCCTAAGTTTTAAGACATTAGGACTGTGTTGTTTATAGGCCAAAACAATAGATTAAACTATGGCTTATTGCATTAATAGTGGTATTCGTATGTGCATGCTTGACTGATTCTCGTGTTTCATACAAATGTGTATAGTATTATGTATTGGACTTTAGCTCACCTTATGAAGATTATTATTTTTTAGTTGCAAGGATAGATTACAAGGTAGATGATGGGGTTTATGCTGAGGATGTTTGATATGACTATCTATACTATGATAAGGATGGAGATTATTATTGTTATAATGATGGAGCTGGGGTGTTGTAGATTAATTGTAGGGGTGAACTTGAGGATTTGTGTTCATTTTCGTTGTAAGTGCTTATTTATTAGACTTGTGTAGTTATGGAATAGATTATAACTTTTGTTGTTAGATTTAGTGATTTAATTGTTGTTGGAACTATGAAACTTCAATTTATGTTTTAGAGTCCTTTGTGATTTAAGATGTGAAGTTATGACAATTTCTAATTATGTTATTATGCTTGGTTGTGGAGTTCGAGTGGTTAACATCCTACTCTAATAGCATATTTAAGTTTGTCGATTATGAGTTGGCAGATTTATTGAAAATTGTGATTTATAACAACTACATGAACTACACGTAATTGAGTTGTGGTGTCTTGGGTTCTAGATGTAAATAGGTAGATAGAAGTTATATTTTAAATGTTATAGTGGAAAATATTATTGAATTTTGTTTTCTATTTTTTATAACCTGTGACGCAATTGTGTTTTCTACTAGTGAAATGTAAGTGCTTAAGTAAAAAATTGCTTTGTATTTTTTTAACATAATTACATATAATTTAATTAAATAATTTAGATCAGTTGGTTGGTAAAAAAAAAAACATATATATAATTAGCATTAGTTATTATGTTATGTTAAAAAATCAACTATGCCCCCTAAAAAAATATGACATCTTTTGATGCCACACACACTTAAAAGTTTCATATATAAAATAAAAAAATTAAGAATTGTCATTAATTGCAATCTCCTACTATCTAAGAATTATTAACAAAATTTTTCAAGGACGTTAAATTTTATGAATATTTTTATTTTGTATTTTCAAAACTATTTATAATCAAGTCATATATAATTTTTTTATTGCTTAACATGATAAATTTTATAAATTTATTCATTTTGCTGTGATTAATATATGAACAATCTATATTCACCAACTATAATTAAGTATGATATAATTTCTATTATTTAGTTTAAGTTATAAATTTTACATGGCCATTGATGATTGCTTTATATTTATATGTGAAATGTTATGTAATTAATTGGGTAAATTGTAAATACCAGACTTGTGTTTTTTTACTTTTGCAAAGAGGCGACCATTTTTTTTTTCTAAAACAACTATACAATCCATTTTTTTTCAATTTTATGTTAAATAACATATAAGAGCACACGAAAATCAACAAAGTGGTTGGTTCTAATATTAATTGGTTTGAAGTAACAATATTAATATAAAAATTACTTAAAAATACACAAATCAAATAAAGAAAATTGACTTTTTAAAATAGAAAAAAAGAAACACAGGGTAATGGTGGTTATAAGGCCACCCTTCGGTGGTTGCTAGTTGATCACTGGCTATCTCTTAATGGTCAGCAGCCACCACCTTCTCTTAAGATTATCAACAAGTGGCACTAGCAAGCCAACAAGTATTATTACTTTTTTCATTTGATTTGTGTATTTTTAGAATTTTAGTAATATTATTACTTCAAATTAATTAATAATAGAATCGGCCACTTATTCACCATCACATGTCTTTTACATGTGATTAACATAAGATTAGAAAACGCAAACTCTGTATTTGTCGAAAAGAAATCACAAATAACCTCTTTACAAAAGTATAAAAATACATATTATGTATTTATAGTTCATTCCAATTAATTAGTATACAAATACTTACAATAAATGTCCAAGGACAAGATTGTTGGACATATTACTTGGTATATGCTTCCAATGGTTTATATAAATTGCAAGAAATTAGAGCTACTAACGTGCAAAGTCACAGCAAGTTATTTATGCTTGACTTGTTTTAAGCTCCGCTCTTTTTAAGTACAACTCGACTTAAGTTTGAATATAAAATAAAATTTGTTTATATAAATAAGTTGAGCTCAAGATCCTATTTAAACTCGCCATTAACTCATTTAGGCTTGTGACTATACTTACTAACTATATATATATTATAAATATCAATCATATATATTATATTAAATATAAATTATATAAAATATATAATTAAAAACTAGAATAAATATCTAGACGATATATAAATTATGATTTGAGACAATATATAATATAGTCTAATCTTAATTCGATATTCATTAATCCATTCATTTATCTATTAATTCATTTTTATGCAATACTTGTAAGTAGGTTTGAGCTCGTCTTAGGTCAGCTTGCGTTTGTTTTGTAAACAAATTCGAGAAATGAAAAGCAAACTTGTTTATTTAAACAATTTGAGCTTATTAAATATGTGATTTTAATGTTGCATATAAGTATCCCAAATCGCTACTACAACACTAAAATCGCGGCTAATAAGATTGTGAATGCTCATAATATTGAAATTTCCGGGTCGATATGCATATGGTGAAAAGTTATAAAAAAATAAAATCATACTCGATCAATCGTATACGGTCTTTATTTTTCTTAATAACACATGCTACCATTTGTTTTCCATGATTTAGTTATAGAATCTATAATATTGTAAAATTATAAATAGTTGAATTTTCTTACTTCACCTAAAAAAACATATTACTACAATAAATCGAAAAATAACTTAATATCTGTATTTTATTCACGTAATTACTTACACTATTTCTTTACTGTACAATATAATAAAACAAACCATTTACCAGTAGTGGCTTATCATGTCACGTCATGCAATCCTATCTACAGATTTTATAGCATAATATAATTGACCCACATCCTATGTTCCTTAAATAAGTTAGACAGGTCTGTAAAAAAACAAATAAAATGCACAAGAAAACACAACTGGGAATCTTTTTGTGGTCCCAATATTTGATTTTTCTCTTGTTCTTTTCCAATTCCACCGAACCTTTTTCAAAAAACATCTTTTGTTTTGTTTTATCCCTACGGATGAAGCTTTACCGTGCCATGGGAACTTCCAACATAAAATTATTTCTGTTGATTAATTTTATAAGACTTTTAATAATAAATATTCGATATAAATTTATAACCATTTTTTTTTATAAATTTATTCAGGAACATATATTATTGATGACACCACCAATGCATGGGATAAAAGTACTTCAATACTTACACTTGGGAATTTATACGAGGGTAAAAATAAATGGAAAAAAAAAGGTTAAAAAGAAGAAAAAGGAAATGAAAAATTCACTCCATTTATTGTGAGGAAATCTCATGCCAATAGAAAGTATTTTTTTACGAGGAGCTTTGCTTATTTATTAAACTAAATTGTGGTAAAAAGTTTTTCATGTAAGTTTCATATTAAATTGCGTACTTTAAATAAATTATTTTTCAGTATATTACTATAAATTTACTACGTCACATATATATATATATATATATATATATATAAGAAGGAGATTATAAAGCATTGATTCTTTTTTGTTTTTGTTAATGTTCGTGTTTACAACATTTTTACAAAAAATGAAACCAGAAAAGGTAAAACGAAAATTTTTCGTTTGGATTTGGAAGAAAATAATTAAAAGAAAAAGAAAGAAAATTTGTACTTTTTTACTTGAATTGGCAGGATAGATAAAAAAAAAAAAACCATAGGCTATCACTTTATAAGAAAATGTTTTTTTTTTTTTTGAAAACTTAATTATGAAAGTAAAGTTCCGAATAATGTGATAGATGTTTATTGAATAACCTTGTATTGGAAATGATAAACAAAGTCTTATAAAGTGATATTAAGTTTTGGCCAATTTTCTTATATCACCATATTATTTTTTCTTACAATAGTGTATTTTGTGATAGTACTGTAAGAAATCAATGTGTTTTTTAAAACTTGATATAAATTGCAATATCAATGTATCTACATCATATATGCTTAAGTTTAATGCTAATTGATTATTTATTTACCTTATACTTATACATATAATATAATTAAAAGACAAAATGATTTGGAGATTTCATCAATAACAAATTATGTATTTGTACGAACACTTATAATTATTCCACCTATTAATATATACGTATTTTTTATTTTCCTAAATGTATAAAAATGAAACTCGGTTTTATAGTTTCTTTGCAACTTAACAAAAACATAAATTGTTGTACTTCTTACTCTTATCATATTTAGACAATCTTTGCATTAACAATGATAATAGAGTAAGAGGAGACGCATAAAGATTTGATAGCATGAATTTGCAAACTGCTTTATGAAAATATAACGACAATGTATATATTCTATAAGTTAATTAACGTCAATTGAAGAGTATCATCGTTTTATTTACTGTCATACATAAATATGTGAAATATATTAAAAGCATTAAACCTAAACGATGCTGAATTTTGATAATTATATCAGTTAAAAAAGAAATTTTCGCTTTAATAATATAAATTAAAAATTCAAAACAGAAATGTTTCTATTTTGAGGCTTTGTTTGGTCTGTGCATTAGGAAGAAAAGGGGGAAAAAGAAGAAGAGGAAAAGAAAAAAGCGACAGAAAGTATTTTCCCTTTTTATCATTGGTTAACAACGTGCGTTTACATCCATTAATTTCCATCTAATTCCACTGTTACCCTGTTGTTAATCTATTTAAGATGACCCACCATGGAATCATAGCAGAACTTCATTGAGAGAGAGAAAGAGAGAGATGGAGTGGTTTAAGTCTATTCCCAAAGTGGAACTACATGCTCACCTTAATGGGTCAATCAGAGATTCCACTTTACTGTAAGATTTTGCTCCTGGGTACTAATGTTCTTTGTTGTCAACAAATTGTTTGATGAAATTATCGAGTCAACTGTTTTGAGGAATTTCTTAAAGTTGTTATCTTGGAATTTAATAACTTAAGCCAGAAGCTGTTTTCATAACATATGTCGATTCAAGAAATATTCCTTATGTTTTTTCCATCTGAATTGTTCTGATTTTATGCTCGCAGTGAATTGGCCAGAGACTTGGGTGAAAAGGGTATTATAGATTTATCTGAAGTGGAGCATGCTATTCTGACAAGTATGTATCTTATCCTTGTCTGTTCTATGTTTAGTTATTCTGCTGACTCTTCCGCTCAAGGATCTGGTCGTATGAAGTGTTCAAATTATGAACTTTTAGCGACATTTTGACAGCTCTGCACATTGATGTATTGTCTTAGTATCGTTCCTACTTTCCTATTGATTTATGGAACTTCTTTTTCTATGTCTGATCCTCTCGTTGTTTAGATGATCGCTCTGTCCGTGAAGTCTTCAAATTGTTTGACGTCATTCACATTGTTACGACTGACCATACTACATTAACAAGAATCGCTAGAGAAGTAAGACTACTTGCCTAGCCATATACAATGTTCTTGTGACGTGTGATTGTCTATTTAATTCATATTTACATCTACAGGTTGTTGAAGACTTCGCCTCTGAGAATGTTGTATATCTAGAATTAAGAACAACACCGAAGGTAAATATCATATTGGATATTATTTGCTCATTTGCGTTTACCTGGTTATGGTTATAGATTTGTTTAAAGATGTGAATTCGAACAACTTGCCTGATGAAATCAATAATGGATCCCTTTCATGCAGCGAAATGATGCTATTGGAATGACAAAACGATCTTACATGGAAGCAGTAATAAAGGGTTTAAGCTCCATTAGTGCAGTTGACGTTGATTTTTGTCCTCATTACATGAAAGAAGCAAACAATCCTACCCATGATAGTCGTGATGGGCCTGCAAAGAAGAAGATATTTGTCAGGCTCCTTCTGAGTATTGATCGGCGTGAGAATACTGCTTCCGCCATGGAAACTGTATGCTTATGTTTTGCTGTACGAGGATATGTTTTGATTCTTGCATTTAATCACAAACTGACACGTTTTCCCCACCTGAAACCTGGTAGATTCACCTTGCACTGGACATGCAGGATAAAGGAGTAATCGGAATCGACCTTTCTGGAAATCCGGCTGTGGGGGAATGGTATTTGCTTCAAAATAAATTCAGTGGCTATAAAGTGAATCTGATAAAGTAAATGTAATCGATAATTCAATCTTATGTTCGGAACAGGGAATCTTTCCTACCAGCTTTAAATATTGCCAGGGAAAAAGGTCTCAGGATAAGTCTTCATTGTGGAGAGGTGCATTACTTTTTCTATTCTACATATTATAACTTCAGCTATTCTCTGAGCTAGTTCTTTTATTTCTGGACTACTGTTTCTTGACAAATCTATTATATAACTTAGTGATTGTAGATACCTAATCGAAAGGAGGAGGTCCAAGCGATGTTGGACTTCCTTCCTGGAAGGATTGGTCATGCTTGCTGGTTAGATGATGAAGACTGGAAAAAGATGAAGTTGTTGAATGTTCCGGTGAGATCTTTATGTCTTTCAGTTATTTTGTTCTTACCCTTAGAAATGGCATTATGGCATAATGATTGATTTCCACAAGACAAGTGGCAGGGACATGACCATGCTTCAACATTTTACTCATTGAAATAGCAATTCAGAACGGCAACATATCATTGTGCTAGCTGTTAAACAACATTTTGCATGTAATAATCAACTGCCTGGATACGAAATTCCCTGCTTTTAAATTTACATTCCCAGGATCATCGCTTTGTTTCATGCAACGGCCTTGAGCGATGTTTAACCGCTCTTTGCAGGTGGAGATTTGCTTGACATCCAACATACGAACTGGGTCGATTCCTTCCATAGAGGTCCACCATTTCGGTTAGGTCTTCTCCTTCATTTTCATCTTGGAAGAAAATTTAGAATCTTGTTTCATTCGATCCAATTGCTTTCAATGGATTCTCTCTTTGATGATGTGTTCATCCAGACGTACTATAATTGTTAATTGCATGCTTTCAAATATAGCTGATCTCTACCGTGAGCAGCACCCTATAGTCTTATGTACTGATGATTTCGGCATATTCTCCACCACCCTTTCGGGAGAATATTATATTGCGGCATCAACATTTGGTGGGTAACTGCTCCCTTTTTTTGTGGTTCACTCACGTTTAAGTAAGTCCTGGCCTGAATGAATATATCTTATTGAATGATTTTGAAGGTATCACCAAGAAAGAAATATTCCGGTTGGCGAATGATGCAATTCGTTTCATATTTGCTGATGATGAAGTGAAGAAAGAGTTGAAAGAGATCTTCGACTCTGCTGCAAAGCACCTGGATCTGTGATTCCGATTACGAGACCACTTTGATTTCATCAACGATCTGACAATTATCGCTCTCCATTCTTCAGGAATAGATTTAGAAAGCATATTTTTAGCACAAAACTCCTCATTTTGCATTCCTTTCCGCCTTACCATTTGTTCATTCGCTGTAACGATGAGCTTAATGGCAGTCTGGCAATGATTCAATATCACTTTACATATTTTAACATGTTAGATTGGAATTATAAATCAGCCTGCTATTGCAAGTTATATCATTTGAAAACTATTTGGTGTGGTGTGCTTGTTCGATAATCAATATAAGATTATCGTTTCATATCACAACCACCTTTATGCAGTGATATCTTCTTGGTAACATCTTACAATTAAGTCTATTTTTTTCTATATTGTTAAGGTTCATCATTACTGTATGCAATGTCCTAACTTACTACTGGTCAATAACGAAGTCCATAGGAAAATAGAATGGTTGATTGGCGGAATTGAGTCTGAAGAACAAAATAGAAAAGTAATAATTATTAATTTGATCACACGCCGAGAAGTGTCCTTTTTCCTTGATGGAAAGAAGATAGTGAAATGCCTAAACTCCTCAGCCTAGTGAAATAAAAGAATATTAAAAGTTGAAATTGCTAAAGTTCTGGCGAATCGAACCTTCAAGTGTTGAGTTTCCCATTTGAAATTTGGGATTAGCAAAATATCACATATAATTCCACATTTGCTCATTAAATTTTGGATACATTGCAGGTAAAACTTATGATATCCCTAATAAAACTCTAATTGTTGATGCATCATTTGAAGAAATGATTAAACCTATATTAAAATTTTAAGCTCATACGTGTTCAATAGATAGCACTCTTAAAATAGGTAATTTTATGGGAAATAACTTGTATAAAAAACAAAATTAAGAGGTGTATTACACTGAAGTGAACAATACCTTGATTTGTGAAATTTCGATAGTTAGAAGATTAATTCCTCGGATGAAAAGCGGGAGCTAAGTGGCATAGAGAGCAAAGTGCCACTTCTCGAACTTCTAAGAAAGTACCTTCCGATTCCTTCCTATTTGGTATGATCTTAAACCAATTTAATGAAACTAATGGAAACGTCAATTTTAAAGAGTAGAAAAGAGTGTAATATCCATAAAATAAAGCGTGACAGAACTCTAAACATCAAAACACTTTTTTGGTGTAACACTTTGAAGTCCATCAAAACTCTAAAATTAAACATGCTCAATTAGAAGCACTTATGGGATTAGCAACCATTTGAGAAGGTAACACTGTAGAAAAAATTATGAGGTATATCACATTAAAGTAGATGGTACTTTTGTGTGAGAATTTTAGCTATTATAGGTAGTATCAAAACAATTCACTAACTACATATGGGGAGATAAGTTCCATGTAGGGTAAAGTACTACAATGTGGAGATACTTCTTAAGCCTATGAATGTGCAAATCTTGTAATACTCAAGAAAAAAAATTTTAGGGGGAATAAATAAATAATAAAAGTCTTAATAAAATCAAAAGGGTAATTAAGTTATATGAAAAAGGGTATGAAGGTCTTAAGCCATAGATTAATGAAGGATGATATCGAAAATTCAAGAAAAGAGTTAAAATAAAACCTTAGCTTAACTAGTGCAACCCTAACCTAATTAGTGCAATTGTACTCTTTGTATACTACAGGTTCAGACTTCTCTCTTGTATTTATTGAAAGCCCACAAGAGCAAGATTAGTTCGTGTAAGGAACACAATCCTATAAGACCTAAGTAAGCAAAGTTAGATTTTTGGTCTTAAGTTTTATTTCTTTTAGAAATTAAGATTTTATTGTATTTGATTAGGGTTATGAATAATTGGTTAAGGAAAAGCGAGAAACTCTAAAGTATTGTCAAGATTAAGGTAACCCTCGTGTATTCCTTAAAGTCTCAAATTTCTAGAATTCTTGATAAGTTTTGATTTTGTCGTTTTAATTAAAAACATTATAAAAGTGGATTTTGGAAGGGTTATATTGATTTGAATTAAGGGTTTGTGATGAGAAGTTGTAGAGTGTTGTTACGGGGTTTAGAGAGAAGTTTGGGTGGAAAAAAAAAGGGCCAACAAGAAAGTGACCTGATCATGTCCCTAGTTGTGTCCTTTGCAATGGGTGATGTTGGCCAGTAGACTAGAAAGTGACATGACTAAAAGATATAGTTGTATCCCCGATCGTGTCATTTTGTAGTAAGTGATGTGGGTTAATAGATTAAAAAGTTACACAATTAAAAGGTACGATTGTGTCCCTGATCATGTCCTTTATTGTAATGAAATGTAACTCAGTAAGTTACGTAATCAAAAGATACGATTGTGTCCTTAACTATTCATAGGCTTTACTCCATTAAGCTTAAGCTTTTACTTTTCTTTTTATTTTTATTTTTTTTCTTTGTTACTTTTAAAGTAAATCCTTTTAATGTATCATTAAGTGGATTTAAGGAGATTTAAATGGTCTAAAAGTGAGTCTTAGCTAAGAGATAATATTTATTCATTATTTAAAGAAGTTTAATGAGTATTTATTGTTTCTATGATTTAAAAGTAACTTTGATTCGTTGATAATGGATTTCAAATATCTAGGTACGTGGCACGTGCTTGATGTATGTGAGTATTAGGATAGCAAAGATTAAATGAATTAAATGTATATCCGACTTAAATGTCTCCATGTTGCTTACGTTTGACTTGTCCTAGGAGTTTGTAGTGGCAGATCCCTAGGGGATAAACCCCAATGATCTGTGTGACGCGTTGTCCCTTGTGGAGTTTTGCATGGAAATAATTTAGGGTAAATCTAAGTTGCTATAGAAGGGCCCAAAAAGGCATACCTGACATTAGGATGTTGTGGAATGGCCTGAAAAGGCAAAATCAAACGCTAGGTTGTGATACGTTTGTGATGTGAACGGGTTATGAGGACTACTATCATGTATCGTGTATTTAACTTAAAAATAAAGATAATTAAATGAATTGTGTGATTTACTTGTTTTGCATTTCTATACGTGTGAATATGTATCGTTTGACTACGCACATGTGGTTGTGTGTTACGTATTGGGCTTCGACTCATTATATTATTTCTTTTTCTCAGCTACAAGTTAGCATGATGTTTATAAAGATTATAGTTATAGAAAATATGCTGGTTATGAAAATGCTGGAATTGAAAGTTGGAAAGATAGTTATTACTACCCGAATGTTGGTTTTGGAGACTATTATTGTGATAATAGCCAACAATATTAGGATTAGTAATAAGATTGAAATGAAATTGTGAATGAGACATGTTCTGTATTTTAGTTTCCATTTGTACTAGTTGTTTGATTTTATTTATGTTATTTCTACTATGAAAAACAACAAAGTCCTTTAATCTTATTGGTATTTATGAAGTATGAATTATGGAGTTTAAATTTTATGAATTGAGAGATTTTTTTTTTTTATATACTGATGTTGATGGTTTTAAATGTTAAGTTTAAGACATTCATAGTGGTTATTAGAACCTGATGTGTCATTAAAGAACTAGAGACACATGGCAGTTTGTAGCGTTTCGAGTTCTAAGGCATTACAAATCTAAAGTCCCCTTTAGTCATGCAATCTTAGATTTGTATAATAAATTGACAAGTGCATCAATTTCATAAGTAAAGGAGATTGTGATATCTGTTGAATAAAATATAATAGAATTATAATCATCGAGGCTTTTTTTTTTTTAAGTGAAATGATATAGGTTTCATCGAAACTTCAATGTTAAATATGCTTAGTGAGGAGCATTCCCATGGTGAGTAACCTCATAGGAAGCAGTTTGCATAAAGTGCAATATTGTAAGTCATATCATACAAAGCGAATAAAATACCTAAGGTACGTGAAGTTCTAGTTGTCACATAATTTCTTATATTTACTTCATGTGCACATAAACCCCTTCATGGTTATTAGGAGTCTAGATACACCTTGCTCAAAAGTTTAGGGATCTACATTTACCATTTTAGAGACTAAAGAGCTTATGAATACATAAAGGAAATGTAAGAGCGTACATGTACAATTTATCACTGTATTTAGGCTTTATATCTCTGAAGTGGTTCCATGGAAAACTTTCATTAAATGAAGCGTTTAAATGAGATTATAGGCATTAAGAACGCTAAAAGTTACAAACCATATTAACATTTCATTTTCAATATAACATAGGATAAGGAGAACAGTACAGCTTAGCATAAAGTGAACAGTGCAACATAAATTTCTTGTACTATGTTTATAAATCAAGTGTAACACAAGATATATATATATATATATATATATTTATATTCATGTCATGTGTTATTTATTACTTATAAATACTATACTAAACTAACGAATTTGATAGTAATGTTTTCCCATTTAATTATCACTATAATGCCATTAGCATTACCATTATGACCACATAAACTATACCATGATAATACCATCAACATAATTGACACCTACATTGCACCATTATAGTGACGGTAGCAAGCATTAACTTGATGGTGGTGGTTTTCATAGCGACAAAGTTGTAATCATGTAAGAGTAAAAACGGTGATAATAGTATATTGTAGTAAAGCAATTACAACGATTATAGTAGTAGAGCTACTAGTAAAGTGTGGCAATAATGGTGGTGAATAGTGATATATTGTTGTGGTAATGCTAATGCATAAGGTTTTTGAGACAACAATAGTAATAGAAGTAGTGCAACAGTGGTTGATAATGGTAGCAATATAATAGTAATAATATAGAGATAGTAATAGTGTCTTGTAATAATATTGTACAAATGATGTGGTAGCAATAATGATGGTTAAGATAGTAGTAATGAAATGGTTATTGAAAAGAAGTATTAGTTTGGAAATTAGTTAAGAGATTTTATTTTGTCCTATCTAAGATTTTTATACCAAAAAAAAACAATAAAAGACAAAATCTTGAGATTTATCCAATTGTGTAAGGAAGATTTGTCTGGTACCTAATTTATGTCATAAACGAAACAACATATAATGCATTTTGTCCCGTTAGTTACCTTAAAAAGCTGCAAAGGAAATGCCATCTTTAACAAGTAAAATGTACATTTTGCCAACCTTAAATCTCATGTATTTGGTTGAAAGATTCACAAATTAGGTTAAATTTTCCATTTCATGCCAATTAAAAAAGCAGTTAACACCTATCAAATTTAGGATAAATTTCATTTTCCTTCCCAGTTTTTTTTCATCTGTGATGCTTCATGTAACTGTATTTTACTTGTATTTGTCACTATCAGTATGAGCGTGCTAACTTTAATTACTTCATAATGATTAATTTAATAAAATAATATTATGAAATATATTTTAATTTCAAAAGGAAAATAAAGTAGAAATTAAAATAGGAAAATATATTTAAAAATAAAAAACTAGAGGATGTGACTACTTTCATGGTGATGGTACGAGTGTCTAAAACAGTGAGTTAAATTTTCTTTCAGAAATAAGAAAAATCAATGGAAAATTCGGTCAGGTGGTGCTTGAGTTTTAGTTAAAATTCTAATTTTTCTTTAGGTTTTGCGTTGTTTTATTCAAGCACTCCTCTTTTTAAATTTTTCCTTCCGCTTTTCATAATTTTTATTACATATATTTATATTTAACAATACTATCTCAATAGCTTAATTATTATGAATCGATTGAAAACAAACACGTGTCCATAATAATAATAAATAGAGATAACATACAGATATACAAAACATAAGTGGTGAGTGATCGAAAATACAAGTATATAAAAATCCATTTTTTCCCAAATTTATGGTTTTGTAAGGGAAAATGGTCGACTAAGGCTTGAAAAAAAAAAAAAAAACTACTGAAATAAAAATCATCATCCAGAAAATATTTGTCCAGTAAATGTATAACAAAACCGAAAGACGTGTCTTATGCTTTTATAAACACGTGTCCTATGCACGCCACGTCACCCGACAAAACCCCAGAAAAACCTAGTTGACACTTTCTTCCCTCCCCACTTTCTCTTCTTCTCCTCCCCTCCTCCACCTTCTCACTTCTCAGTGAAAATGGCCATTTTTAGACCGGTTAAAGCCCTAATTCGGAGAATACCCAAATCACGTACGTTCCTCACCACAGCCACACCAAACACCCACCTAGTTTCGTCCCCATTCACTCCCCTCTTCCTCAGCCCTAACTTACCGTTCCTCCAACCAAATCCCACCGCTCGCTTCCTCTCTCCTTTCTCCTTATTCTCCGTTTCTCAATTCCAGGGCCCCCTCTTCCTCTCCTCAACACCGTGGAAGCTCCTTCAGTCCTCCACTCCGCTTCACCTTCGAAAGTGTGTCGTTTTGAGGACGCTCAGGATTAGAAATGGGTACAATTTCGCATTTGATGTCGGGTCCGTGTGTTCCGATCCGAAATTGGTGTCCAAGACGGTTGAACTGAAGGAGGGTAGCGATTGGTTTGTTGATAGTTTCGTGAATCTGCCCAATTTGGTGTCTCTAGGGCGTTTAGTTTCGGGTCCGGTTATTGGATGGTAATTATAATAAAAGTGCACCTTTTCAAATTCATTTTGAGAAACTAATTGATTTGTATCGAAAATTGCCAAAAAGTGTTATGAAATGTGTGATTTAGTTAGCAAATACTTGCCAAAAAGAATTTCATTGCCTTTAGGTTAGTACGAACTATTGGAAATGGAAATTGAGCTTAGCTTGACCAGGTGGTTCTGTTTTGGATAAGCTTTACGTTAAAGACGTTATATACCATCAATGTATGGAATGTCCTTTCGTATTGCAATTGATTCATATTTGTCGAATACCATATCTATTCAAAGACTGGATATGATTAATTGTTTGATTTGATGTTGTTACTTTTGCAATCTGTTGATCAATTGCTTTTGTCCGCTTTGTTCCACACCATGGGAAAAAAAGAGTAAATTGATTACTTTTACATTGTTATAGCCAGTGGGACAGGATGGCGCTACCATGTAAAGGGACCTAGATACCAGTACACATAAATGAAATGATGCTACAAATAGCGGACCTTTATGGTTGCGATTATGGATAGTTAGTATGAACTTTTGGAAATGAATATTGTGATTAAACTGACCATGTAATTTTGTCTTGATTAGGCTTTAGTGGGAAAATGTGATGTATTATCTGTTTATGGAGTGCTCTTTTGTACTGCAGTTGCTCTTTTTTTGTTTTGCAAAGGTTAAAATGAATTGGTTGTCTAACATTTTGCTGTTTCATCCAGGATGATAGTTAATGAGTGGTATTCTGCTGCATTTGTGAGTTTAGCTCTCTCAGGTGTTACTGATTGGGTA
Organism: Lumnitzera littorea; assembly: GCA_024138015.1. Taxonomy (NCBI): domain Eukaryota; kingdom Viridiplantae; phylum Streptophyta; class Magnoliopsida; order Myrtales; family Combretaceae; genus Lumnitzera; species Lumnitzera littorea. The sequence continues at coordinate 93,442,649 of JAMXBB010000011.1, forward strand.
TGTGCTGGCCTTAGTTTATCAATGACTTTATCATATAGTGTTGTGATATGACCATTCATTTTTTGTTTGTCAACGTAGCTAGATGGTTACTTGGCTAGGAAGATGAAGATTGATTCGGTGATTGGTTCCTACCTTGATCCTCTTGCAGACAAAGTATGTATCTTAACCTATGGAGGACTGCTTGATTAAATTATTTCCATGATTGGTGTGTGTTATAATTTCACACAAGAATTGCTTCGGTATTGCAGGTGCTTATAGGTTGTGTTGGATTGGCAATGGTACATAATGACCTTCTGCCTGGTGAGTTTTGTAGTTCTGCACATAATACAGTAGCGAGCTTCATCTTGTAATCTTATGTTAGAATTGAGTAGGTGTAGGTACAAGTGGAAGGGGGCATGAGCAGTGATCTGTTAAAACTGACACTTGTGCTCAGTTTTTTGTGTGTCCCCCCTCCCCCCCAACCCACCCCTTCCTCCTCCTTTTCCCCCCTTTTCTTCTTTCTTTCTTTCACAAGAAGCCTCTAATACTTGGATCTTGTGGATACAGTTGAACTTGTTGGACTGGTGGTGCTTCGGGATGTCCTTCTTGTTGGTGGTGCTGTCTATAAAAGGGCTAGCGACCTAGGTTGGCAGGTGTGAAGTTGTATATGTGACCCCACTTCATTTTCTATGATGTCCGTTCTTGCTGGCTTGGTGTTTCTTCTTTGTTATTGATGGATGTACCTTTATATTTGTGCTACATGAAATTTCTTTGTCTATATTCTCATTAGCCTTTTTGTCCAATTGCTATGCTAGTGGGGAAGATGGTCTGACTTTTTCAATCTCAATGGGACACATCGTGAAAAAATTGAGCCTATCTTTCTTAGCAAGGTATACATCTCTCTTTTTTTTCCCCCCCTTTTTTGGTGAATGAATAATTATATGCAAGTTTTTGCTTACCACGTTGGGACTTTTTCATAGTGAGCCATGGCAAATTCATATTGATGTGTTCACATCTCTTAGGCTTTTTTATCTATTTATTTTTTATGTGTTGTCTTCATTTTTGGGGTTGATATGGCCCTGCTTAATCTGAAGCATAGTTAACTGTGAGCTGCTGTTTTAGTTTTCTTTACTTTTACTATACATGGTCCTTTTGATGAGAAGAAGAATTTCTTTGATCATAGAATGACATTTAATAATTGATATGGACATTTTAATAGATAGTATAAAACTATAATGGTACATTTGAAAAGAATTGCATTTCCTCATTTTTCAGTAATAGCAATTCCTTGGGATAACCATTTCACTAGCCAACCTCAAGAATAGATTTGCAGATAAGGAATGGTTATCCTATTCCATCCTTATGAAGTTAACCAAATGTGTCATAAATGAAGGGGAGCAAAAGAACTGAGGAAACAAAGATCATATGGAAGCTGGATTAGAATTTTGCTTTTAAAATTGCTTTTGACCTTGTTGGTCTTACAAGCAACTCACCCCCTACCACAAACCCCAGCCACCCCCCAAAGAAAGGAAAAAAAGAAAAAGCTACCCAGAAAAGCAAAAAGAAAAGGAAATTTCACAATTTTGGGGGTTTCTCATGAAGCTTTAGTTTGCATTGTAAATTTGTTTTTGCAGACAATTCATGTCTGCTTGGTTAAACTGGTCTCACATGCTCTTCTTACTTTCTGATCCTTGTTTTTACCTTCTTTGAAGAGAAAAGCTGCACGGCTTATTCATGATTAAGATATCTTTTTTTCTTTTTTCTTTTTTTTGTTTGGGGGGGGGGGGTGGGTGCGGTGGGGTTGTGGTTGTGGTTGTGTGGGGTGTGGGTGTGGGGGCTCAGGGGGTGAATATCACGACGGAGATATTATCTTCATATCATGTGTATTCCCACCTTCTGCCAAATTGTTTTGCTTCTAACCTTCAAATGTGGCAAAAGTTTTCACCTCTTAAAGAGAATCAAAAAGTCATGGACCCAAGTTGAAGGCATGGAATTCTGAAAATGTTGAGATTGTGAGGAACTCAAGAGGGTCTTGATGTATTATTGAACTAAACGGAACCAATGGATCTAGTCTGGTAGTTTACTAGACAGAATCACATTTAAAATTTAGTGAGACTGAAGCAAGCTAGATTCCAAGAATGGTTCTCACATGTAGTCTTCATTCTTTATTTTCATGTCTTAAAAGTTTGTCTCGTGTTATCAATTTTGACAGGTAAATACAGTTCTCCAGTTAGCTTTAGTCGCGGGGGCACTCCTGCAACCTGACTTTGGAACACAAGACACCCAATTGTACCTAACATGCTTGAGGTACTTCTTTTACATTTCTTGTACAATACCTTTTCGGGTTCACCTGACTTAAGGGTGATTTTATGTCATACAGTTGGTTAGTAGCTTCGACAACAGTTGGTTCAACCATGGCATATGGCATGCAGTACATGACGAGAAGATCGGTATGATTTATAAAAAGTTGATTGGTTGGTGATTCTTCTCATGTCACGGATGTGAAATGGTTTCTTGAAAATTTACATGCTCAAAAGCCAACCCAAGGTAATGGATGTTTTGGCTGGTTGCGGTTTTTACTGGGAAAGTGTAGTCCTTTTTCCTTCTTGCAGCCAGTCATGGGGCAAATATCGGTAAGCTACCTTCTAACAATTTGCGGCGGCTTTCATCTTTGTTATGAGTTACATGGCGATTTGTGTATAGCCTTGGACACTATTGCCATTTCAAATCTTTCTAAAGAAAGAGAAAGATCTACACTGATGTACATTGTCAATAAAGAGAAATTTTGTGACCAGGGGAGGTGTTATAACAAGCCTTTGAAGATTTTCAAGGAAGCTAAAACATTTATGGGTAGGGAATTGTTTTCTTTTGAAATCGTGTACGATGACATTATCTGCTAACGTGAGACTTTTTTGCTCTGTTGCCCTGATAGAAGACCGAATGACCATAAAGTAATGTTCGTCCCTTTTCATTTCCTTATATATATCAGTGTCTTTAACACCTTAAACAACATACCGTCTCTTGTTAAGTATTTGTAGTTTTACTTTAGTATATTACAAAAGAACAATCATCTCTATGCTAAAACAGGAAGCTTGTGGGTCATTTTTCCATTCCCCTGGTATTTACAGTGGCTAATGGGAGGGAATAGCGTTCTTAGGTAACGTGGCTCCGTCAAGCAGTCCCTACCCTATGCTCTCTTGGCGAGAGTGCAGAAGAGGAGAAGGGAGGGGGAGGTGTTCATATTTTCCTATTGCAGATTCTTGAGTAAGTTACACCACAATCCGCATCGAAAGGAGATGGGTTTTCCCAGCAACGAGATTGATCGTGCAGCTTTTACTGGATAAGATGTGATACCCAAGATGGAGATTCAAAACTGAACCACAAATGTGGGAAGATGAGTTTCAAGGAGGAAGTTGAATTCTGTATTGACACAGTCGGGAAAGGATGAAATGGAAAGGACTCCATGGAAAACCTTTTTTTGTAGTTTTGGGTTGGCGGGGGGGGGTGGGTGGTATGGGGAAGTGGGGTGGGTGGGGAGTACTGAAATGTTTCCATGGCTTTCGGGATTTTGTTGATGTAGTCTGTTGTGCATTTNGGGGGAGGGGGAAGCGGGGTGGGTGGGGAGTACTGAAATGTTTCCATGGCTTTCGGGATTTTGTTGATGTAGTCTGTTGTGCATTTTGCGTTAGTGAGTTCAACAGACACAACGGCCACACGAGGGCAGTGTCTGCATCATCCGCTAAATGTTTAAGTGGGGTTGTTATTTATTGATACGGTATAATAATATAAAAACGAAAGCAAAATTGGCTATTGTAAAAAATAGTTAAGGTGATAAAACATACATATTAAGAGTCTCTCAGTACAAATAACAAGCTCAAGGCAAATGTTCACAATGTTGTAGGCTACTTACACCATGTGCTATCTATACCAGTCCCAAAACTTAGCTGGGTAACCTGTAAATGTGTACAATCATATGGTTAAACCCTAAAAAGTGGCCCACGAGGGTAAATAAATAAAACCAAAAAACTAAATGCAAAAACCGTGCGTCTCCAAATGAGAACTGAGGTGGCTCGGATCCGATTGTCATTAGGGCCGGAATGAGGCAGACCGTGTCTAGCATGGAATAGGTCAGAAATTGGTTGGACTGGTTTGGAGTGAGCGTATCAGTGATCCTGAGTTCATGGTCGAGTTATATAAAGAGTCGGTCCCCAACAAATTAGCTCGTGCGCTTGTTGAGGTGTGGGGTTTAGGCTATAGAATGGGAAGTAAGGTAGGTCACTGCATTGGTGAGAGGTCGTCCGAGTTGTCTTTTGTTTGCTAAGGAGACACGGGATTTTGATCTCCAAGCTGCTTCCTTAAGCCTGGGTTGTGCTTGCGACCTCTTTTTGTCGGTGGTCGATCGCTCTTTTCCCAAGGATAGGAGCTCGAGAGCTTATTAGGCCTCGTAACCAATTTTCTTCCACAGATTAGGCCTTTGCCTAATAGCTCGGTCCCTGGTAAACAACTCGACTTCTTGGTTGAAGAGGTCGAATTTTGATTCGCATCACATGCCATATGCAGAATTAGAAGGAAAATAGATAAAAAAAAAAAAAAAAAAGAGTCATAGGCTAAAGTTGAGGACTTGATGGGGTCAAGCGAGGTAAAAATCGAAATGATTGTGGGGGTTTGCATGGTCCACAAGAATTAGTACAAGAGAGAGAGAGAGACAGTATAAAAACATATCCATCTTAATGGCAAATAAAGGAGTTAGGAAGTGCACTTTTATTGTTGTAGGACCCAGCAGTGACGAATCGACTCGGCCATCCTTTTCTTCCATCCCTTGTGATTATTGTTGTATTCATGCGATTGTGATCCACCTGTTTGAAGATATAACAGTCATTAATAGAAAAATTGTAACATCCATATTACGGAACCAATTTCTCTGGAAGATAATAATTCACTATTCTGAAAACATTAAACAACAATAAATATAACAAACTTAAATCCTGATACTAACTTGGGTTAAGGATATGAAAGATAAAACAACATTTTTAGGATGCTGATTGATTGAGTATGGGTTCTCATTAGTTTTAAAATAGGTAAGAGATCATAACCTACCTAATAAGAATAAGATTTATAACATTTGAAATTGTATATATATCATGTATTTGTCTTTTACTATCGTATATATGAAAATGTTAACCACTAGCACATATGACACACCAACCCAAATAAAGGAAAAACAAAAGGAAAGAAAAAAACAAATTACAAATTCTTTCAAAAGATTTCGAAAGCAGATAGAAGTTTAAAAGTGTAGGAAAATTTGAAAAACATCGATCATAATCCACATATAAATGTTTTAAAATATAAATTATTGAAATTCAATCTTTTAACTAAAAGGTATATAATTTTCTCAAAGAAAATATATTTGGATCTTGTTTTTTTAGTATATTATAAAATCTTAGAATTTTTAAATTTTATTATAATAGTAATCTTAAAAGATTACAATTTTAATAACTTACAGCGGCATGTTGCATCTAGTGACGATGAGTAGTGATGATTAACCATCGTTGAAAATATTAATAAAAAATTCTTAGAAAGGAGAAAAGATAAAATCATTTATTTTTCTTTTCCATTATTATTTTCAGTAGCTGCTAGCCACTACTGTTTGTGTCCAATTGTTGTCATCACATATTCCACCATTACAGCAATTATGATAATATTTTATAATTAAAAAATTCAGATAGCAACAAGTAAAAAAAAAAAAAAAAAAAGGAAAAGGTCCGAAAACTCTTCGCCCAAAACCAATACACTAGTCTGAATGTATTTTTCTTTATTCACTATATTATAAGCGAATTTCATACCTTCACGTGGCTTATTTCTATATTAGACAAATAATATCCAAACATAAAACAGGGGCACTCATTCGTACGGTTCGTGGCTTGTTTACGTAGCAATATATTGACACTGTCGCCATAGTCTTGCGGAAATTCTTCACGCTTCTCCTCATCACATCTATTCAATTCTCCATGCAGCAATACAATTACTTACAACTAACTCTCTATACGTATTAATGTTCGTGAACCACCTGAAACATAAAACCGTCAATAGGTATTATGTTCCTATTATTCCCCTCCTGAGGTACAAAGTTCAATAGAAGTGGTCAAAATCCTACAATTGTATTGGGCAATGTAGATTTCTATAGCAATTGTAAATTCAGGGTTTGAAATTATATTTTTAAGAAGTTAGGAAATTATTTTTATGCAGTAAATAAATTATGGCTTTGAATCATAATCCTACGATTGTAACAACATTTTGTTGCCATCCAAAAGCTAACTTACATAATCTAGAAGATTTTCTTGAAAATTGTTGATGGGGGTATTTTATCATATGTGTATCATGTGTTTACAATGTGAGCCGTTCGCTTCATGTGATGAGGGATGAGTGATCCAACTAAAAATGATACTTCGGATAAGATGATATAAAAAGGAATTAAGTAATCTTAATAGGGCCCTTACATTGATGCAACAACAGAAGAAGTTAAATGCTTTCACTTCATAATTATTGATCTTTAGAGTAAATGCAATTTGAATGCTAGAAATTTTTTTATATGATTTTTATGATTCTAAAGCTTGATAAGTGATTGTGTTTCTCCAAAATGAGAAGTTATGAGGTACTTACAGTGTTTGACAATAAAAACCACTATGGAAGCATCTTGATGATTGACCACAAAGATCATTAGGGTTTTTTTTGTTTTTTTAAGAATCATTCATGGTCATCCTGAGGCTATATGTTTAAATTAAGTAACTTTTTTATGGTATTGTTAAGTACACGAGTCTAATGAGAAACAGGAAAGGTTATGATTGGTCTAACCTGTCTTAAATTGAGGCCGTAAAATTAAATCTCCCTAAATTATCGTAAAATATAAGCCTAATTATTTAGACACTATTACAATCCAAATTATTAATGGATCTAATCCATTAGGATACAATTACTTTTGAGCCTCCTAAAAAACAAACATATCCCAATTAAAAATTCAATAAGAAAGGAAATAGTAAATTAGATTATAATATTTGGGATAAATAGTAAAAATGCTCTCTCATCTTTCCTCTCCATATACTTAAACCCCTTATCTTTTAAGTTGAGAATTCAAACTCCAAATATTAAAAAAATTCCAATCTTTAAAGATCATTTCACCCTCGACAAAAAAGACAAAAAATCTACTAAAGATAAATAAAACATTAGAGAATTCTCAATCTTTTATATTCATTTTTCTTTTTAATTTTTTGATTTTGTTTTGACATTATATTTATTACTGTCAAAACGATCACATAGAAGCTTAAAATCACTTTCAATAGTTGAGTCTCTAAAATGTTTAATTTGAAAAAAGAGGAAAAGTCAAATGCATATAAATAAATGGAAAATAATTACACCCAAAACTTGCCCAAGACCCAAGTACTTGAAAAATTATATCCTTGGAGCTTCACCTGTCCCATCTGGTCCGCTAGTAGACAGATTTTTCTTGCCTTTTCTTTTTCCCTTTTCAGATATTTTCCTAAATTGATTAGACATAATACTTCCCAGCTGATATGCTCTTTACGTGTCCCATTTGAAATCTCTCACTAAATTTTTTAAGTGTTTCCAGATCAATTTCAGATCCTGAGCCTGAGGCATTACTTCAGAGTTCTGACAGTACGATCCACTTAAGATTGTCCACCCAAATATTGGATCCATCTAATGGTCTACCCGACTACCATGCATCCACGTGAAGTGAGCTCCACAAACTGTGTTTAAAAATGAGAGTGCAAAGTCAACAGCATCCGGGATATTACACGCTAAATGAGTACACACACACACACACATATATAAATATGTATGGATGGTGAAAAACCATCAATAAAAATTGAATTACATAATAGTGATAATGAATAATTTTTTAAAAAATAGTGGTTTATATTTATACTTACTATCATTTGTTTAAATTCTATTTATAGTTATCTATCACTTATATATACACATATATATACATACATACATGGTTGGTAAAACTTATTGATTTTTTCTTTTTTTCCAAATTAGGTCCATGGTGTTAATTTCTTGTAATTTACACAATAAATCCAACATATTACGTAGTTTTAAGCAAAACAAATGTTGGATCCTGTTTCTTCCATAAATTCTTCTACTGTGGTGGGCTTAAGTTATGCTGGAGAGTATCAATTACCCAACTTTGTACCGAGCTTTATGATTAAAAAAGTACAAACTTTTACCATCATTGCAACCTAAATGGAGGGGCCTCACAAAGTTCTTCCTCAAAAGCCCAATTATAGTCCTTCATTTTCGAAAGTTAACGATCGCTTTTAAGTTACAGCAGTTTATGCCAAATTATTATAAATAAAACCCATCAGTAATATAAAATTTATTGACAACTTTCTTAATATATTGCTTATAGTTTTATTTTTATTGTCAAGAGTTTCTTTTTTACTATTAATGAGTCTTACTTAACTTGGAGTGGTTTACTATAATCTAAAGATAACTGTGCGTAGACTCGTTTATAAGTCGGTCTGAACCATAAACCGGTCCAATTTAAAGTGAGCCTAAACCGATCTTTGAATCGTTAAGCCTCAAAGGCTTAGGCAGTTTAGCAATCTAGGTTTACTAAACTAGTAGGTCAGCCAACCATTTAACTAGCCGAGTCGATCCTTTTTTTTTTTTTTCACCAAATGCAAATTAAAAAAAATTAAAGAAAAAAGAGAGAGAAAATTTTATTTTTCTACAATGATTTACAATTAATAGTGGCATTATATTTTATTTCTTTATTATAGTTCATAATTTTAAGATAAAAAAAATTATTTATCCATTATAATTTCTTTCGCTTTACTTGACATCACTCATTATTTTAATATTATATTAATATTAACTTTATTTGGGTATTATTTTGAAACAGAATAAAATTTTCATCGGAAATATTAGTTAATCGTAATTATTTCGAAGAAAATCGACTAAAAAATTAATAAAAAATTTAAAATTATCAAAATTAATAAAAAATAGAAATTAACAACATTAATTAAAGAAATTAGAAATTATTAAAATAAACAACAAAGAAAAAAAAAAGAGTCAATTTAAGGGCCAGCAGATCGACCCTTAAACCACCGGACTTACTGAACTGGCTTGGAACAGTGACTAACTGAACCAGTCACAATTTGGCCTTTAGTCATCCCATAAACTAACGGTTTCAGGTTGATTTTGAGTTGTTTGGTTAGGTGACTAAGTCTAACTATATCATATGATCACTTTTGAATTAATATTGTACTATAGAATCATCCTAAGTTCACGTGATATAATATTTATACCAAAATACGGGCTTTCCCCTCAATAATATAGAGGATAGTTACGCAAAGTTCCAATTACCTTGACTTAATCTATCTAAATAATTGAGTAGGTACTAATCGTCATTCAACAAATTCAACAAACTAATTAGTTGAGCAGACGAGTTATAATGCATGTTTGATCATATGAAAGAGAGATGTGGAAGAGAAGAAAAACGACCCATTGTAACGAAACTTCCCATATCATGTCTCCATGATCACGTGACTATTTCATATCCGAAGTCGTAACTGCAATAACACCACTTTAAGTCCTTTATAAAATATTTCCATAAAATTTTATTTGAAAAGAATAAAAACGAAAACAAATTTTTCGTCGGTTTCCTATGTCGACCAAGAAAAATAGCATACATAAATTTGTGCCTTTTTCATCTCTAAGAGCTAAAACAAACCTCAAAATTTTGAAAGTGTTGAGAATAGTTCGAATTTTTAGCATACAGTTGAATTTAAAAGGCTTTGCTTATGATGGTCTTGGTTGTATTCATGCATTTCTTGTGATTCTCGATACAAACACAAAATTTATTTTAAGGATAATCGTAAATACACACCTTTAACTATTGGTAAGATGTTTATAGTTCTCTATCTCTCAATTTTTAAAATATGATTTTAGCTTTTCATAACTTTGAAAAATATAAAATAATCCATAAACCATTGTTAAAACTCAAAAAATTATGGAGATTTATTTACGGTTTAGAACTTATATATATATATACTTTTAAAAGTTACGATAGATGAAGTTAAACTTTTAAAGTTTAAGGGATTAAGCTGTAAAATATGTTAGATAGGCTAGGCTTGATAATAGATAAAACTAATTATTTTGATTAGTAAGGGATCTACTTAACAAATATTAATGACTCGTTTTCTTGAAGGTAATAGAAAATGAATAAAATAATTATTCTCTTTTAATTTTTTATTATATTATTTACTTGGATTTTTAGTGGGAAACTTTTATTTCAAGTACCTTTTCTACTTTCTCTGCATAGGGAGTGGTTAATAGCTAACAAAAGGAGAAACTTTATCCCCTCTGTAGAGGAAATAAGAGTCTAAGTAGCTTGATTGTTATACACCTATTAAAACTTAATCCAACAAAATCACTCACCTAAAAATGGGGTAAATTAGTACTTTTAATTATATAGTAAACTTAATACTTCAATTTATGAGTGAAGTAAATATTGAAATATGTATTCTTTGTAATAAAAACTTGTAATGGAAACTTACTTGAAGTAAATATCGAAATAGAAATTTCTACCATTTTCCTGTTGATAGTTATTCCCTAAGCGGTTAAGTCAAAAGTTTTTTATTTCTTATTTATTCCATTCCAGAAGTTAAATGTACCTTTAATCTTAACTTTTCTTAAGAGGTTAGTATATTATCCCAAGTCCCTTAATAATTTTGGGCTTCTTCAAATATCTTCTAATGGCTGAATGTTAAAATAACAAAAAAAAAATGATAATCTTATCCGTTGATTATCAATGAAATATGATGGTAACTATTGATCATATATACTACCTAACTCTTTCATTGAGAACATTAATTCAAAGATCGACACGATTACAAACTTTCCTCCAAAGACCATCCTATGATATATTCTAGTTTAAGGATCTATAACTATCACATTAGTAAAATGGGAAGCATGTTTCCCCTCTATCATCTCTTTCCACCTCATGTAAAAATTCATAAGAAAGGAAATAGTAAATTAGATTACAATATTTGGGTAAATCGTAAAAATACTCCCTCATATCTCCTCTACGTATCCATAGAACCCTTGAATTCTAAGTTGAGAATTTAAACTCCAAATGTTAAAAAGCTTACTTTCAAAGCTTGAAAGATCATTTTACCCTCGACAAAAACTAGAAAATCTACTAAAAATAAATAAAGCATATAAAATAAAAAAAAATAAAAGAGAGAATTCTCAATTTTTAAGAAAAATATATTTAGCTATAATCAAGGTTTTTTTTTTTAAAAAAAAATATTTTGACATTATATTTGTTATTAACAAATAATCACATAGGAGCTTAAAAGCACTTTCAAAATATAGTTGAGAGTCTAAAATGTTTAATTTCAAAAATAGGAAAAACTAAATACATATAAATAAATGGAAAATAGTTACACCCACAAGTTACCCAAGTATTTGAAAAAATCAATATTGTTAGATTTAGATTGATCTTTATGATTTAACTTAGTTAAACTTCAATTCAATTTTCAATTGAATCTGATTTTTTCATTAATTTTCAATCCTCTTATATATTTGAATCAACTATTTAGTCTGTATCCGATAACACTAGAAAAAATTATATCCTTAGAGCTTTAGCTATCCTATGTAGTTGCTAATAGATAGATTTTTCTTGCCTTTTCCCCCTTTAGATATTTTGGTGAATTGATTAGAAATAGTACTCTAAGTTTTTTTTTTCTAACTATAGAAAAAAAGATTCAAATCCTTATCTATTTTAATAAAAAATGAATGATAATACTGTTAGAGTATAAGCATCTTGGCATAATACATCCAATTTGACATGCTCTTTACGTGCCCCATTCGAAATCTGTCATTTAATAATTTTTGAGAAGTTTCTTGAGCAATATCATATCCTAAGGCAATACTTCCGACGTTACTACAAGAAAATTAAACTAAGATTGTCCACCCAATGTCGGATGCATCTAATCGTCTACTCTACTGCCACGCATGCACGTGAAGTGAGCTCGAGAAACTGTGTTTTAAAAGGACAAGGTCAACAGCAACTTAGGGTGAAAAGTTTCGAATATTATGAGTAACGTGTAGACGTGGTGGATGCATAATGATAAGAATAATTAATTTTTAAAAGATGTACCGTTCATATTTATACATACTATTATATATCTAAGTTCTATTAGTAGTGAAATTTGTCCGTACACGTGAAAAGTATTACGGATTGTTTTGTCCTTTTTTTGTTTTTTTGTTTTTTTTTTAAAGTTAGATCCATGGTGCTAATTTCTTGTATTTTACACAATAGATCCAAACACACTTTAGTTTTAAGCAAAATGAACGTTGGACTATGTTTCCTCCGTAAACTTGGTCAATGGATATGTGCGAAGCACGTTGCGGATATTTTATTCCTTACATATATATATTTATATATAGATATAGAGGTGGATCTAATATATATTTATCGTTCTTTTTATAAAAATTATATAAATATAAAGAAGATAAAATTAATTATCTAATTACGAATACTAAATTGCATCTTAAAAATACAATATTATAATTTACATAAATATGATATTTATAAATTGTGATTTAATAATTATGATTTAATGAATCAAATAAAATTATTAAATCGTATTTAATATATACAATTCATATTAAACATATCATAAAAACAGCGTAATCGTCTAGTGGTTAAAGCGTGTATCGATAACTATGAGGATATAGGTTCAAAATTTGGGAGAAACACTCTTGTACTTTTAATTTATACAAATGTATTTATATAATTAAATTAATGTAATTGATATTCAAACATGTAAATTTCTCATAGATAAATTATGGTAAGCTCAGCTACCACCTATTAGGCTTAAGTTATGGTAGAGAGCAATTATTTAGTAAAAGAATTTAGAAAATTTCACAGTACAGTTACTTTTTAACTTCAATAAATTATGCCAAATTGCAATAAATGTGGTCCCTTAATAGCGTAAGAAGTTATTAACAGCTTTTTTGATTAATTGATGACAACTTCAATTTTTACTATCCACAATTTCATTTTTACTATTAATGAACACTTTTATACTTTTATTTTATACAAATGTATTTATATAATTAGTTTAATGTAATTGGTATTTATATAATATTCATTAATCTTTATAATAAACATGTAAATTTCTCATAGATAAATTATGGTAAGCTCAGCTACTACCTCTTAGGCTTAAGTTATGGTGGAGAGCAATTATTAAGTAGTAAAAGAATTTAGAAAATTTTACGGTACAATCACCTTTTAACTACGATAAATTATGCCAAATTGCAATAAATGAAATCCATTAATAGTATAAGAAATTATTGACAGCTTTCTTGATTAATGCTATCCATGATTTCATTTTTACTATTCATGAGTCTTATTTATTATAATTGGAAATGATTTGCTATAACTCAAAAATAATTGTACTATATGGTCACTTTTATATTTAAGTTATTGCACCATGAATCATCTAAATTCCTTAATAATTTATGGGCTTCTTTAGATATCTTCTATTAGCTCATTCTTAAATCCAAAAAGACCTGACAAGCTTATCTATTGAATATTAGTGAAATTTGAGGGTGTCTTTTGATTATATATATCTCCTAACTCTTTTGCTTAAGAAGATTAATTCTAAACCGACATGATTTACTAACTTTCCTCTAGAGACCATTCTACGATATATTCTAGTTCTAGGTTCATGTAAGTCTCATTTAAAAGGTAACACTTATCTCTTGTTCAAAGCGTGTAATACCCGTAACATAGATTTGACGCGCTCTTACATTTACGAGATTAAGTTGTTTTTAAGCTTAATAAAAAGTCCATGTGGCTGTTGTTTGAGTTGGTCATGTAAAACGTGACATCAAAAGCAACATTTTGCACGTATGAGTCTATGATTGGTCCTAAAACGGATTTGAGCCATAAATTGGAGGGATTCATTGTTTCACCCGGTATTATTGGGGCCACGACGCCACTATCCAAGAGAAAAAATGATTCCCTTCCTTTATTTTAAAGAATCGATTTCGCCTGCCATTTTATTATTTATTTTTATTATTTTTAAATTTAAATTATTAAATTTATAATTTATTCAATAATTCATATTTAAAAACATATAATTAAAAAATAGCCTCCTAAAAAATAAAGACGAAACTGTAAGAAAAAAAAAAAAGTTTGGATTTTTCTTAGGATTACTTATTAAAAGATAAATAAAAAAAAAAGCTATCATCTCCGTCCATTTCTTTCTTTTGTTAAGTATATAGTGAATACTAAATAATTTTTCCTATTTTAGTCTCTTAACGTTACGCAAATTAATAGTAAACGGATATAAGATCAATAAGGAATAAGATCTTATCATACCTTCTCTGTATCCAACCACGTAAAGTATAAGTTCTTAATTTTTTTAATTGGAACTTATTTTGTAGTATCATGAAACCATCATAAAACTTATACCTTATAAAATCTATATGCAAAACTTGTTTTCTGCTTCTCATAAATTACACGTTTACACGATATTTATATGTGATATTTTAAATTTTCATATGTAAAATCTATAAAACATATTGCAAAATCTATGAAAAAAAAAACCTTTCTTACCTTAATTATTTTAAGTTTATCTAATCTTACTATTTAATAAATGAGAAGACAATGGGCAAATAATGGAGAACATAGAGTTGCAGAAAAAATGAGGAATAATAAGAGAAAGAACGAAAAATGTAAAGCAAGAGAGATGACATTGGATTTAGCCATTTGGAATTATTAATTTATGGGATTGGACTCTTTTTTTCTATTTTTATTACAACATTTATTAGCTAAGAAATATAATATGTTCATTTACCATTATAATATAATTTAATAATCTACATATATTAAGTTAAAAACCTTCTATTCAACTCTACGCTTTTAATATATAGTTTTCTTTTCTCTCCAACACTATCTTTTCACAATATTTATACTATACATTAATAAGTTTTTAAAAATGTTTTTTACTATATGAACATATCTCTCTCCATACTGTAACTTTTGATTCTCTGTCTACACTATTTACACTATGCATTAACAAACATTATCTTTTTATTTTATTAAACCTATTATTTACTATAACCATTAAGTCACTAATTATTATTTGTCTCCTTATTATGTTATACTATATCTTCTATTATATTACTACTAAACCGCTACTTATTATTCATCTCCACATTATATTATCACTATTTCCTTCCGGTTTTTATAAATAAATCTTTTTTAAACCGATCAATATTAAACTCTACCCATTTAACATTAATTCTCGACTGAGATTTAAAGAAAACTTATTTTTATACCTCAAAAACGTTTTGGAGTTGCTACCCGACCGGAATCGAGAAAAAGAGTTAAGTTATCAATTTAGTAGATTAATTATAACTTAGCAACCGGTCTACCGATAAAAACTGATTTTTAGAAACGGTTTTAAAACTAGAGATTTAGATCCGAGAGTTAGGATTTTAAACCCTTATAAGTACCATTAAATTTTCACATTTAATTTTAACTTTAAAGATCACTTTCAATTCTATAAAACAGAACTCAATTATTTAACCAAATTGGATAACATAAGTAATCTAAATTAAAAAAGGAAAATAAGATTTTTTTCATTTATTATCGTTGCCTCATAGATGACTACGTACTCGTTATTTGAAATCAGACATATCTAATTCTTTTTATAAAATTTTAGTATGTTAGGTTTGTTTTAGTTTAAAAATACATCGAATTTATGTTTTTTTAACCCAATTTAGTTTATTTAAAGAAATTTCTAAAAAAGATCATAAATTGGAACTTTTATTTTTGAAACAATTCTAAAGTGCCCTAATTTTGAACATAGGTTGATTTATTTTGTTTATTTGAAAAAAAAATGTTTTTATAGGCGATAAGACAAATTGTTTATTCACTAACCTATTTATTTATTTTTACTTTTATTACAAGTTTTTTTATATTATCTTATTTATTTTTTTGTTTTATTTATTTCTACTATACTAAAAAAAAATAAACTATGTTTTTCTTTTATTCCTTTTTTTTCTGTTTCCTTTTTTTCCCTTTTTTTTATTACATTTACATTCAAAATGAAATAAATAAATAAAATAAAATACAAAACTAAAAAACAAAACAAAAGAAAGCAAATGAACAAGGCCGAACCGAGTACTGCATTAGGTATGCGGTCAGATCTTAGGTGTAAAGCAGGTCGTAGATCGAATCATGAGCCAAGCTCCATTGATTCGCGAGTTAGATTTCGGGTTGTATTAGAAAAGATGCAGTGATGGAAGCTCGGGCTTGATCTGATGGGTTTTTCGAAGTAGTGAAGGCAGTTTGATAAGCACTTTATTCCACTTGGGTGGTGGGTGTGGTAAACATGATGCCGCGGTGTGTAGGGTCAATTTGGATGTTGGTCTAAGTTGAGCGGCAGCAATAAGTGAGAGATAGGACGCGCGCTGCTCATTGGAGGCCGAACAAGGGTTAGGTTTGAAGTTTTTGAAGGTGGATGAGGTGTTTATGGTGGTGGCTTAATAACAGAGCCACCAAGGAGTAGTGGTTTGCATGGTAGTCGTGGTTTCAAAAGCCTAGGGTAATGGTGCTTTGCCTAGAGACCACGATTGAAACAAATATGGGCAGCGTTTGAGAGTTTGAGGACTAGGGAATTTGGAAGTATGGTCAATTTTGCTCAAATTGATTCAAGCACAACTGCAACTTAGAGAGAGAGTGAGGGTCACCAAATCTAGAGAGAGAGAGAGAGAGTTCGTATATGATCTCCAGTAGATTTGAAAACTCATCAATTTTACCCAAAATGAGCCCTTCAAGTCCTAACTTATACGAATGCAGCACGAATCAAACTTAGGAAGTCAAGAGAGTCAGTTAATTTAAGGATTTCAAATTGACCACAACTTGATTTTTTTAGAACTTAAAGCTCGATTTTCACTACTGAAATGATTGAATCTAGATACATTTTAAGGCTTTATTCTAATAGGCCATGTAGAGTACAAGATTGAAGCAAGATATTGTGTGCCTGTGTGTAAGATTTATGGAAAAAATCAAGGCAAAGTGAATGGAGTGGATTGTTTTGCTGTAGAAAGAGAAGGAAAGGTGAGGAAAAAGAAAGGAAAGGGAGGGAAAGTCGGTTAACGTAATGCTACATCAATTGCGTTATCCAATTATGGTGCGCTACATGATACGTAGTAGTTGACATTGTAATGAGGGGTAGCTGACATGGTATGCCACGTGGTGCTACGTCAATCGTAACCCAATCCAATGGCTGACACGTGGCAATGCTGTTTGTAATGTGCCCTATGAAAAAAAAAGAAAGGGTTTCTATGCATTTGCCAATATTCAAATCTCTAACTTTATGCTTAAACCCTATGTCATGTTCATGTGTTTATCCGTTAGACCGTTGGTCAGTACTTTATCCATATGTGCAATTATGGACTAAGTCAACTTAAGTTAGATTCAAATCTAAGCTCAAGTTCAATGATCTTTTCCTTAAATGTATTTAAATTAAAAAAATTATTTTATTAAACTACTTAAGAATTTATTATTTTCTAAATTCCTTTTTTATTATTTTTTTATGACTTTTCAATTTTTCTAAATTTTTGCATTTTTTTCTAAATTTCTTATTTTTTTTATTTTCTTTTATTTTCCATTTCTTTGTGTTTTTCTTGATTTAAGACCATTCATCCTATTAAAATGAAATAAAATAAAATAAATGAGGTGTCTATAGTTGCTCTTATTTATAATAAAGTTTGAGCAAAACTTTAAACTTTGTCACAAAAATAAAAGAGACACCATTTTTAACTCAAGGGTAAAATTTGTCCTAAAAAGCGCCTTAGCTAAGCATCCAAGGTTCAATCCATTAGAGATTTGGTGAAAAGGTTAAAGAGAGAGGAGGCACTCTAAGAGCTGAAAAAAAGAATTGGAACCTGATCATGTCTTTGTAAGCTCATTAACCTAAGCAAAAGTGTCTCTCGGGGATTAGTAACCCTAAACTGGAATCGATCTAGAGAACCTGATCGCACCTCTCTAAGCTTACTAACCTAAGTAAGAGCGAAAGCGTCTTTCGGGGACTAGCAACTCTAAGCTAGGATCGATCTGAAGAACCTAGTCGTGCCTCTCTAGGCTCATTAATTTAGGCAGAAGCATCTCTAGGCGACTAGCAACCCTAAGCTAGGATCGATTTGGAGAACCTAATCATGCCTCTCTCAACTCACTAACCTAGGCAAAAGCATCTCTTGAAGATTAGCAACTTTAGACTGAGATTGATCTAAAGAACCCGGCTGTACCGCTCTAGGCTCACTAACTTAAGCGAGAGCATCTCTTGGGAACTAGCAACCCTAGGCTGAAATCAATCTGGAAAACCTGGTCATGCATCTCTAGGCTTACTAACTTAGGCAAGAGCGTCTCTCAGAGACTATCAACCTTAAACTAGACTTAAGAGAAACATTTGATGGGCTCGTTAAGATAATTTTAGTGAAGGAAAGCGCTATATGGGCTCGCTAAGAAGAATTGATGAAAGGGCACCCTTGGGCTCGCTAAAAGAACAAAAGTGCCTTATGGGCTCACAAAAAGAACTTGATGAACAGAAGCGCTCTATAGGCTCGTTAAAAGAAATGATGAGGAGAAACGCCATATGGGTTTGTTGAAACCTTGAAGTAAAATGACAAAAGAGGGAGTAATGCTTTGAATGTTGGCTAAAACCCTAAAAAGAGTAGGTCAGTGCTCTAAGAGTTGGCTATAAACCTAAAAAATGGAATAAGAGACGGCATCCTGAAGACTAACTAGGACCCTAAAAAGAATAAAAGAGTAAATCAATGCTCTAAGAGCTATTAGAACCCTGAGAATGAAAGAGTAGGACAATACTCTAAGAGTTAGCTAGAATTCTAGCAATAGTGAAAAGATACGAAATAAGGAAATTAAACTTATTTGAAAAACTACCTAATTCAAAAAATATTTACAGATAAACCCTTTGGTGAAAACCATTTACGTAAAAAAAGACATTGGGGATAATTTCTTTCAATTAGGAAGAGGGAGAATGACCTAAACTATTGTGATCGACTTTTTGAAATGGATTGAGAACTTAGTTGCTTAAGCCGACATGGACTTGGAATAAAGATTTATAATAAGCTTTTACTTTCTTTTTTTTTTTCCTTTTTTAGTTTGCCAACAAGTAAAGAATCCTCCATTGATAATCACATAAGGCCTCTTATGTTCTCCCTAGCCTTGATGCCAAGCCGCTTGGTGGGGCCTTATGGTTTTAAACACCCTTATTTTTTAAGGAAAAAGTAACTCTTGACTAGTTTAGTCGAAAAGAATTTCCTTGCAAACTCTTGGTCCATATTACACTCTTGACAACAGTCCCAAAATTATAGTCCATTTTGCAGGAGATACACCTTAATCAATCTATTAGATTTTTTTTTTTTTCGGTTTAACATTATGAATTTGAGTTTTTGGTCCATGGGTTTCAAAAGGAACTAATGAAGAAGCCTATTTTGAAATAAATATTTTATTAATCTTGAGTGTACGAGTTGAGAACCTTAGGAAAAATTAGAAATATGCTTACTTTAGTTTCAAAAACAACTTTTATTAAAGATAGATTACCTTTTAAAATCGGAAGAGCTTTTATTGTATAAGAGTAGTATTGTGAGTGGGAAGGCTTGCTGTCATTTAACATAAGATAAGCTTTAGAGTAGACATAGAGATTTTTGGTTTTTGAGCTCAGACTATGATTCAAAGCTTTGCATCTTTAGGGCTATTTAAGCTTTGACTCTCTACCTTTTGATTCAATTTGGTTGCCCTTGCTGGGATATGACTTTCGTCTTACACTTGGATCCAATTTTCTAACCTCTTTTCTTCATCTTTTCTCTTTTCCTTTTTATTAGTATTGCTTTGCCCCACTATTTCTTACTGTTCTTTCTTTTCTTTTGGCCCTAAAAACGATTGTCTACATTGCTAAGTTTTTGCTTTTTAAGCGATTTAGGGCCTTAAATCAATGGATTTCTATTGTATGGGTTCGGGTGAGGTAAGTATAAGCTTTAGGTGTTTAAAAAGGAGTTGGCTCTTCTTCATTTCAAAAAATAACTTATCAAAAATAAAATATGCCTTTGAATTTAACGTTACTGAAGCAAGCACAACCAATTTTATCCTTCTCTCCTCATCAATGACCCTAGCCTCTAAATTGCTTCATTGTGGAGTGATTCTTGACAAGGTTTAAATTTAAAGACACTCCAAACTGGTCCAACAAAGTAAACAAGAGATAATTGTGTTTAAGATTTAAAAATGAATACCTAACTTCGTTTTAATCTACGTATTACATTTAAAGTGGACTTCCTTTAATGAATGAGTCCAAAGTATCCTCACCATTATGCCACTCAACTCTCAAAGTATTTCAGGTTAGTGTGTGGGATATAGTCCACCTCTTTTCATTTTAACCTTTTTTAAAAGTGAGTTACTACTTCCTTAGGAAGGGATTTATTTGCTCAACACTATGATCATTCAATTGAAAAGACAATAAGATTATATTATTCCAGTTGTTAAACAAAAAAAAAAAATAGACTTTATTGAAAACAACTTGATTTTGCTTTGCCTCTACTTTAACTTCCTCCATTCAAGCGTCCAACTACTTAAAGCAACCCGTAAGCTTATCAAAAGGCATTAGTATATTCAAAAGAAATTGAGCTTTAGGTAACTCAGTTGAACTACCCCTATGATTTGAAGAAGGATTGACTTCTTATAACTCTAGTTGAATAACTTTTGCATTAATCAAGTCTTAAATCTTGTTCTTCAATCTTCAGCATTTTTTAGTGGATGCCCCTTTTGACCTATATGATAGTTACATCATGCTTTTGAGTCAAAGCTATATGGTTTGTAATTCAGATTAGGGGCTTCACAAGTTATAATCCTTGCTTCTTTTAGATGATGAAAGATTTGGGTAATTGAGATCTTCGATTGAGTGAATTGTCTCCTCTAAGTCTTTAAGGCTTGTTTTTTGTCACTCCTCCTTGGCTCTTTTCTCCTTGAGCCTCTTTCATTATTTAGGTTTATTGACATTTAATTAGTATTAAACATCGTGTGTGGAAATCTTCTAAGTATTGGGCCTATTGCCATTTCTAAATCTGTAATATTCTTTTGTAGCGTAGCTACCTTTTCTTCTAGATTTGAAAGTCTCGAGTCTCCTTTTTAGGTTTGAATTTTGGGATATTTGGAGAATGGTGATTATCAAGAACAAGATTTACCATTGTTAGGCCATCTAATATATCATCTTTTCTAGGGAAGGAATTCTATTATCAATCATGTGAACTTGATTAGAAGAATTCTTTACAAGTTAGCAACTTTTCTTTTCTTTTCTTTTCTTTTTTTTTTTTTTTGAAGGAAATCTCTTCTTTTTAAGAAAGAGAAAAGAAAAAATAGAATATAAGGATAAAACTTATTTACAAGTTGTGAGAAAGAAGCAGAAAAACATTCTTAAGGAGTTAGGAGCCTAAATATTTACAATCTTGCAAGCAAAAAGATCCTAGTGATGTATAAAAGAAAAGATTGGAAAGAAATAGAGTAAAAGGTACAAAGAACAGGATTTAGAAACTTAAGAACACGAATCTCATGAATATTTATAGGCAAAATGCAATATGAGGATATGTGAACGCAAAGAGAGGAGTTGGTAAATTGACTACGATGTGGCAAGAAAAAGACTTTTATTGCATCTTTAAAGTTTCCCTTACATTATTCAAAAAAAAAAAAAATTTATTACAAACAATCCCTAAAGTCTAGATCCTCTTTTTCTTATGATGTCTTAGCTTCTCATCAATCTTATGTCTTTTTTTCGGCTTAGTTGCCTCGATTTATCTAAGAACCCGAGAGATATTTTCAGTATGAAACTTCTAGAAAGCTCTAACCTAGTAATATGTTGCAATATCTTTAGGGAGTTCAATGACAGTAGCAAACACATCAATGTGATTCATCTTTTGGACGCTTTGTCTATGAAAGAAATCAAGTTTATGGCTCCGATTATGTCTAATAAACCAAATCATAAGTAAGACCATATTAGTTTTTAATTCTCCATTCTTCTCTTTTTTTAAACAACTGAGCAATCTGGTCTGTGCTGCTAGTAGTGTTGGGATATAAGATTTCCTTTCTAAAAATTGGGTCACTAGCTTCGTAATCCTATGATGTATGTAAAATATCCCATTAAGAAACAAAATAGTTCTAAATGTTGCAAAGATATAGGTATTAATCCTATATTTATGCTAATCTTCAAAGCTACCACAAAAGAGTTTCTATTCGTAGCTGGACGGGGTTGCAAACCAAGTAAAAAGATCATCCACCTTAATGATTCTCCTACGGGGATCTGCCCATATTTTGCATATTTTAGATTCGTAGAGGCCAGGGAGGTTTTTGAAAATCTTTGCAAGGCTAGCCGTGATATTTGGAACATATTTTTCATTTCTAACAAAAGAAACACCTAACAAATAAGAGTATATTCAACGGTTGGGCTCAGTCAGCATGGGCCACAACAAAAAAACTGACTTTGAGGGTCTTAGAAGTAGACTAAAACCCATACCATGGTGATATTGGTCTAAACTTCGAGTAATGAGAGGACGAGCTTAATCTTGTCTTCAATGAATTTCTGTTAGTCTGAATCGATAAATTGAAACCATCTTTTAAGTATTCCCTTAGGCTCTAGCGGCTCGTCAATATGGACTTCTTTAAAAAAGGCCTATGCAAGAGGGGACCTAACCATTTTCTACAAAAAGGATAAAAACGAAATTACATCAAAACTATTTTATTTACACGGGGATTACATTGATATTTTAAAGGAAGAAAACATTTACAGGGAAAAGATTACGAAACTTCATAGATTTTTATTTTAATTTTGTAACATCATGTCAATTTGCTGATTTTGGGAAAAGTGTTCATGAGTGCAATTAGGGTAGGTTCTAAAAAGGTCCATAAGTTTTGTAACCTTACTTGTTAAAGAACACTTTCATTGGTCACATCGAGCTTAAGTGAGGTGGCTTAATCAACCTTAAGCGGTGGTCATACCACAGCACCAGAAGGCTACATAAGGCCTCCTTCCTCAAGTCCGAAGATAGCCAAAGTCTGATCAAATCTACCTTGCATCTTTAATGCAACAAATAGCCTCTTATATCCCAATGCATATGGTATGCAATATAAATATGATAATAATATAGACATAAAGTTAATAACATATAAACAGAAGTTGAGAGTGAATTTAAAAAAAAAATACAGGGAAAGAAACTCTGGTTATTGTCATTTTTTCTTTTTCCTTATTATAACAATGTCGCCTTATTAGTTATTAGTCGACCTTGAAGAATGTATGCAAGAAAGGTAGGTTATAGCAGTCCTTAAACTTTGCGACCTCATGCATTTCTAAAAAAATGATTTCTTGGTCACATCAAAGTTTAAGTGGCGTAGCCTAATTGACCTCGAATGGTGATTGCCTCACAACGCCCAGAACTTACACAATGGCTCTTCATCCTAAAATCCTAAAACGGCCCTAGTTCGACCGTATCTATTATACATTCATGGTACATAAAATAAATCCCCCCTTAAATAGTTAAATAAATAAAACTAAACCAGCAAAAAACGTTAGTACAATTTTGATACAAATAATAACGAATAAGTAAATAAATTGCACTTAAGGTAATTTTTAGAGATTAATTTTAATTTCAAAAAGTTAAATGACTAGCCTTCTTAACGTCCCTAATGGAGTCACCAACCTGTCGAGCCTAGTTTTTTCCTCCCAGTTTTTATAAATAAGTATTCTTTAAACCGATCAGTATTAAACCCTACTCGTTTAACACTGATCTTCGACTGAGGTATAAAGGTTTAAAGAAAACTGGATTTTTATACCTCAAAAACGCTTTGGAGTTTCCACTCGACCGGAGTTGGAAAAAATAGTTAAGTTATAACCAATTAGATAGATTGGTCATAACTTAGCTACTGGTCCACTAATAAAAACTAATTTTCAAAAACGGTTTTAAAACTAGAGATCTGGATCTAGGGGTTAGGATTTTAAACCTTTATAAGTACTATTAACTTTCCAAATTTAATTTTAACTTTAAAAATCACTTTTCAATTCTATAAAATAGAAGTCAACTATTTTATCAAATTAGATAACTTAAGTAATCTAAATTAAAAAAGGAAAATCAAGTTTTTTCATTTTTTACCGTCGCCCCATAAATGCTTATATACCCGTTATTTGGGATCAAACGTACATAGTTCTTTTTGTAAAATTTTAGTGTGTTGAGTTTGTTTTAATTTGAAAATATACCAAATTTACGTTTTTTTAACCTAATTTGGTTTATTTAAGAAAATTTCTAAACAAAGTCATAAATTGGAACTTTTATTTTTGAAAAAATTCTAAAGTGCCTTAATTTTGAACATGGGTTTATTTATTTTGTTTATTTGAAAAAAATGTTTTTCTAGATGATAAGACAAATTGTTTATGCACTAACTTATTTATTTATTTTTACTTTTATTATTAGTTTTTTTTATATTATCTTATTTATTTTTTTGTTTTATCTATTTCTACTATACAAAAAAAAAACTATGTTTTACTTTTATTCCATTTTTTTCTTCTTTCTTTTTTCTTTTTTTTTTTTCCTTTGTTTAATTACATTTACATTCAAAATGAAATAAATAAAATTAAAAAAGTACAAAACTGAAAAACAAAACAAAAGAAAGCAAATGAACAAGGTCGAACCAAGTACTAGATCAGGCGCGCGAGACGAATCTTAGGTACGAAGTGGGTCGTAGATCGGATCATGGGTTGGGCTCCATCAATTCGCAAGTTAGATTTTAGGTCGTATTAGAAAAGATGCAGCGATGGAGGCTTGGGCTTGATCTAATGGGTTTTTCGAAGTGATGAGGGCAGTTTAATGAATGGTTTATTGGACTTGAGGGTGGTAGATACGATGTTGCGGTGTGTAGGGTCAGTTTAGATGTTAGTCAAAGTTGAGCGGTGGCGATAGGTGAGAAATAGGTCGTGTGTAGCTCGTTAAAGGTCGAACAAGGATTGGATCTGAGGTTTCTGAAGGTAAATGAGGTGTTTATGGTGGTGGCTTGATAGCAAAGCCACTAAGGAGTAGTGGTTTGAGTGGTAATCGCAGGTTCAAAAACCCAGGGTGGTAGTGCTTCGCCTAGAGTCTACGGTTGATACCAATATGGGTAGCATTTGAGAGAATGAGGACTAAGGAATTCAGCCGTATGGTCAATTTTGCTTGAATTGGTTCAAGCACAACTACAACTTAAAGAGAGAGTAAGGCTCACCGAATATAGAGAGAGAGAGAGAGTTTGTGTGTGATCTCAAATGGATTTGAAAACTCATCAATTTTGCCCAAAACAAGCCCCTCAAGTCCGAATTTATACGAATGTAGCATGAATCAAACTCAAGAAGTCAAGAGAGTAAGTTAATTCAAAGATTTCAAATTGACCACAACCTGATGTTTTTAGAACTTGAAGCTCGATTTTCACTACCCAAAAGATTGAATCTGGATACATTTCAAGGCTTTATTCGAAGTAAGCCATGTAGAGTACGAGATTGGAGCATGATATTGTGTGCTTGTGTGTGAGATTTGTGGAAAAAATCAAGGGAAAGGGGAGGAAAAATAAAGGAAAGAGAGGGAAAGTCGGCTAACATGGTGCTATGTCAGTCACGTTGTCCAATTAGGGTATGCTACGTATCCTTACGTGACACATAACAGTTGATACGATAATGGGGTAGTTAACGTGGCATGCCACGTGGTGCTACGTTAACTATGACCCAATCTAATGGTGCCACATGTTAGGGCACACATGGTAGTGTTGTTTGTAATGTGTCCTTTTTTTAAAAAAAAAAAAAAACTTTTTATACTTTTGCCAAGATTCGAACCTTTGACCTTATGTTTAAACCCGATGCCAAGCTCATGTATTTATCCGTTATGCCATTAGTTCGTGCTTTGTCCATAGTTTGGGCTAAATTCAAATCTAATCCCAAGTCCAATAGTCTTTTTCTTGAATTTATTTAAATTAAAAAATTTATTCTATTAAACTGCTTAAAAATTTATTATTTTCTAAATTTCTTTTCTTTTATGACATTTCAATTTTTCTAGATTTTTGCATTTTTTATAAATTTCTTATTTTTTGTGCTTTTACCTATTTTTCTAAATTTTTTATTTTTTCTAAATTTCTTATTTTTTAATTTTCTTTAATTTTCTATTTTTTTTATGTTTTTCCTTATTTATGACCCCTTATCCTATTGAAATGAAATAAAATAAAATAAAGAAGGCAAAAATGGGGTATCTACAGCCATTATTCAATATTATAATTCACTTACTGTTATTAATCGGTACACTTACTTTTTATTATATGATTTTATGTATAGTTATATTATCTAAGGCAAAAATATTTTTTTATTCTTATATTATTTATTTAGATTGTTGACTTTTTTTTACATAGTATTTATTTTTTAGTCATATATGGGCCTCTTTGAATTTGTAATACTTATTAATAGAGAAGTATATATTTGATTTTATGTAAAATTGGACGTGTTTATTAAATTGTTTCATTTCGTAATTTTCCAAATCCATATCTTCTTTGTTATCAACCTGAACAACAAACAATTTATTTAACAAAATATGTAAAATATGATTGGCATTATTAACGGTTATATTTTTAATATATTTTTATAATAGATCGTTTCTTCTATTTTCCTTTCATTTTTTTAACTATTTAAGTATTATTCTATTTCATAAATCATTAGTTAGATATAGTATTTTAAAGGGTGAATATAAAATACCTTGGAACCTATATTCTTTATATATTAGAGTATATATTCCAAAGTGAATATAGGAAAGACCTTATGCTTATACTTTATCTTGTGAAGTAGGTTCTAAATAATCTACACTCTAAACCTATTTTGTGATCTTTAATATTTACCCAGAACCATGAATCAATTAGAGTGTGAATGATACTTTATACAATAGAGTTACTCTCTTACCCCTTTAAAAACTATCTCAAAATTATATAGAGAAGTTTGCATTTTATTTCCTTTAATAATTAGGAGTTTTGGTATGTCCTTAAGCTCCCTAGTTATAGATTTTTCTTAGCGCCAAATTGACTTACCTGCTTTAAAACTTTGGATAAGTTATTTTACGTTTTGAAGAGTTAATGAATAGTTATATTTAGACATTCTAACTTAAAAAAGGCTAAGTAGGTTTTTGTTTTTTTAATTTACAAATAATAAAGTGTGATATGCAATTTACCTTAAGGAGAGTTACTATCATGCCTCGAAGCAGCAAAGTTATAACAGTCTTGTTATGTAAACCATTCTAAAACAGAAGTTGACCATACAGCTGCTATCTTAGACTTAATTTATACAAGGCGTTTACGACTAACCAGCTTTAAAGCAAACAGCTTATAAAATTTAATAAGTTAATTGCTTAAGAAAGTAAGAAAATATATATATGCACTAAGATTCAGATATTACAAATAATATTTACAAGCTTTCATTGTACTTTATCTCCTAAACAATACATTATCCGAAAATAAAAAATTCTAAAATAAAAGCTAAGACCTTAAAACTAACTCTATTCTTAAGATGTATTTCTTTACTCTCTCAAGATCTAACAGTGACTAACTTTGGGGTAATTATACGGCTGCTTCTTAACTAGCACCTGCAACAACGTTCATAGGAATATGAGTAATCACAACTTAATAAGTTAAAACGGAGACTTAAAACTACACAACAAACACAATTAGGGTTATAAATAAAATTAATTAGATGCAATGCATGTTCAAACAAATACCATCACACGATGTTATCCAGCCCGTCGTGAGACTAGAGAAATTGTACCAGCTCTAATTTGAGTTGAGAAGTTTCCATTAATGTAACAGCTTACGACCAAACCTAAGCTTGTGCAATAGAGACACTGCTCCTCCTGCGACTACATTCGAACCATTGACTTTACTCTTACTATGACCTCTTCACCTGTTACTTAGTTTGATTAAGGATGAAGAAGAGACCAATTATGACAGCCAACATTATCCTTTTCAAAGGAGTCGGTATTTGGCTGAAGAATCCTAATATTCCCCTAATGGGTTGCTATTGAGATCTAGTTTAAATTAATAAGTCAAATATTCAGTTAAATCTAGTTTAAGGTGTTCAATAATTTCAAACAAATCACACAAATATAAGCCAAAGTAGCAAATCAATAATCATATCAACAACTCAGAACAAGCACATGTGCATACTTAACTATTTAACAAGAATAGTCCCGTATAATTTCAAGCCTTCAAGTACTACACGGTTATCAACCAAATTAGCTAGATGTTATAAAGATGTGAGCAACCACAATTCAGTAAGTTAGGATAGAGACTCAAAACTATACATTAATCACAAATACAGTTATCAACTAAATTAGTTAAATGCTATGCATATACAAGCAAATGGCATCACACGATATTGTCCAACCCGTTGTGGGATTAAGGAAATTGCACCCGTTCTAATTCGAGTTGAGGAGTTTTCATTAATACAATAACTTAAAATCAAATTAAAACTTGTGTAATGGAGATACCACTCCTTCTGCGACTACTTTCAAACCATTACTTTCACGACCTTCTCACCTGTCACTTAGTTTGACTAAGGATGAGAAGAGACCAGTTATGTCATCCAATGCTATTCCTTTTGAAGGGGTTGATATTTGGCCGGAAAATCCTAATGTTCCCTCAATGGGTTGTTATGCAAGTCCAGTTTAGATTTATAAGTCAAATATTTAGTTAAATCCGATTTAAGGTGTTCAATCATTTCAAATAAACTACACAAATACAATATAGAGTAGCCAATCAAAATCATATCATCAGTGCAAAACAAGCACATGTGCACAGCCAACTATCTAACAAGTACAATTAAGTGCAATTTTAAGCCTCCAAGTACTACGAATCAATACTCTAAAATACAGTAACGTATTAATCCTAACTTATCTAGACTTTTCGCTTGCTTACTTGAAGTGTAACTTGTACTGGTCACGCCAAAAATCCTTATAATACAAATATTGGTTTAGTTTCCAATAACCACCATAAACATGTTTTGTTATGTAATTTAGATTATGAATGTCTTTGGTTTATGATCTTCTAACATTTAGTGATCTAGGTCTAAGTCTTTTAAAATTACTTCACTTATTCAACTAGGTTTTGAATTTGTTTGTTGTTTTGATTACGGTTTTAGCTTCTGAATTAAATTCTGATCTACGAATAATCTTTATTTAACGCATTTACTTATACATAGGTATATGTACATATAAGCTTTAAATCATGGGTTTTAAATTTGAGATTATAATTTTATGCATTTATCCAAATTTTATATATTTTATAACCGAATTAGTTTTAAATTAATTTCTAAATCAGTCTTTGAATTCAGTTTTGTTTTTACTCCTAATTATTATTATTATTATTTTTATGAACCCTAAGAATTCTTCTCAAACTAAAATGTGAGATTCATTTAACTATGCTTAAGTATCCTAAATTTACATTTTAGCTCCTAATCAATATTTCGATCAATACGATATACTACGTTTGTAATTTAACTATCGAATCAGCTTCTAATGTAAGAAAATTTTACATTTTTCACATAAACACCTAAATTTGAGTCTCCTACCAGATTTTATACATATTCCTATTATTATTATAATATCAATTTCAATATAATATTTTCCTACTTATTAATTTCTTATACCTGCATATTACACATTATCACTTAATATGTCCATAATATACATATCCAATATTTCTATAACTTCAAATATCATCTCCCAACATCAACTAACATCTTAAAATATCTAAATTCATCCCAAATCAAATTTTATACCTAATTATCCTAAATCACAAACTTAAAATTTACCATTTTTACCTATTACATATTTACTATATAATACCTTAATAATTACATTTAACACTCTAACTACTACAAATAGCATGCTCTATCAAATTTCAAAATCCTAAAACATATAATTATGTACTAAATTAATAATTAACTATATTTATTACTTAATTAATCTAAATTACCCATTTGATGCATCATTTTAAAACTTAAAAATTATCTAAAAATTTTGAAAATTAATTTTTGAAAAAGGCCTTTATAGCACAATTATATAACTCCTAAGTAGTCTATACAAAAATTTTGAGTCCAAAACTATATTCTTAAGCCTATTTATTTCCAAATAGAACAAAGCTTAGGTTTGCATGGTTTCTTAAGAACAGTATATTTCTAGACACAAAATTATCAAAATAATTTTTTTCCCTAGATTTACATACTTAAAAACCCCATAATAACAATTTCCATAATTTTCTAAAACTATTTAGTACTTTTAACAAAATATGAAAAATCAGAAGGAAAATCAAACTCACTAGAACTAGTGGCTCCAGGCGCCATGGCCTAATCAATTGGTCTAAGTGCTGCCACCACAGTGTAGTGGTAGTGGCCGTTCACTCGCAGGTGGTCGTCAGGTTTGAGATCTCCTCTAAGACCTTAATCACACATATTTTTATATTTTTTTTATACATAAACCCTAACCCTAATTATTTTGATTCTCTCTAATTTTTTTGCTCTCCAAATAGACTAAATGAGCTTTTGAAATTTTTTTGGTATTTATAGTGCTACATAGATATTTTTGTCCTTAATTTTGAAGTGACATTAGTCTTGTCTTATCCCTTTTTCTACTTTCTATTTGTTGAATTTTAACTGGTTGATTTTGCTTCTTCAATTCCATATTGCTACGACCCCTTTCTGGACATTTCCATATTTATCAATAATTTTCTTGATTTTTCTCTATTTATTCATACATTTTCTTTAATTATTTAACATTATTTTAGTCTATTTTGCATATTTTAAGTAATTACGTATATTTCTACCTACAAGTAAATACATATATGGTATAAATAAATACTTCTTAATATTATTTAAGTTATTTTATGATTTTTAGTATTCATATAATTTATTTTTAGTGACTCGTTAGTTATTGGAATTTAATTTATACATTTCCGATAAATAACAGGTAATTTACTTAAAATTTGATATTATAACATTCTATAATTTTATTACTTATTTTCTTAAATTCAAACTTATGGAATCACTTTTAATCATAATCCTAGCTTCATCATAAAATTTGAGTTAGATCGGATAATTTGCTCGATCGCCTTAAATTCTACAATTCAAATCCCGAGTAGCTGATTGTAGGTCTTACAATTACCATAATTTTTCACTCATTTGGCTGTTAGTTGTTGTATTTAATAAATGAATTTTAAAAGTAAAAGAGGGAAGGATCATCTACAAGGCAACTATTCAAAGCGTTCTTTGCTTCTTCTGTTTTTTTTTTTTGGCTAAGATTTATTCAAAGTTTAAAAGGAAAACGTTGGTAGGATATTTTGACCTCAAGCACCTTAAGCCTATGCCGACTTGCTTGGACTTGTGGCCTAATTTGTCCTTCTTTGAATTCAGCCTCCTTATCCACTAAGCCAACCTTAGTCCAGGCCTGCTAGACGACCTATCCATTCACAACAACTGATAACGACTAGAAAACAGAGAATGAGGCTTAAAGATTAAATCAACAACTACCTCCTACAAATCAAGACCACGTGGGACTAAACAACCCTACCATCCATAGTGTGCCGACGTGCCACCTGTTTACTAATGGTCCTACAACTTTCAGCAATTTTTCTCTATAAGTACCAAGTCACTTCCCAACTGTAAACTACTTGATTGCTTTATACACTAAGCTTAGTCTTTACATTCTAAGTATTCTTATTCTCTTAACCACCCAAAACTAACTTATGCATTTGAGTAGTCATGCCAGATAATACAGCAACACCATTCACCGTGTTTTCTTTTGCCGGTTATACAATCAAGCACAAAACCTAATCCTCTTAATACTCTACTAGCCAGATCCTGTAGATGATAAGAAAAAAAAAATGGACAAAAAGAAAGTTTTTATTAGATTTGATGTTTATCATTTTTATAGTAAACATAACCAATAAAAATTGCAGCTATGTTACATTATATGATTTATGCAACAATTTCTTAATTCAACTTAAGTTCAGTTAAGAGTAAATTTTCTTGTAAAATTAAGATTTGATAATTGAAAATATTATAACATGATTCAAATTATATTGCTTACTTGGAGAGTTTCGTATTCATACAATATTAATAGAGAAAATCTAGGTTTCAATTGAAGTTTATAAAAAGATCTAGAAAAAGGAAACTAATCAAATGATATTTACTTTTAAAATGATTAGATTTATAATATGATCATCTCTGTAATATAGATGAAACAACATACTTTGCACAAATTTTCGTTATTGAATGGCTAGGGTTTACCATATTTCATGAGAACAAGGAAACAAACCACAATATAAATGTTTAAGGTCAAATCTATCTAGGTAATAAAATTTTTTAATAATTCAACTCAAGGATGAATCATCATAGTGATTCGAGCAAAGTAAATGTTACTTAGAATGATGTAAATATAGGATAATGTTATGTTTTTAGTGTAACATAGTTAGATCATAGTAACATGATACATTAAATGCACAAAACATTCATTTTTTAGTGTATAAGTTTTATCCTTTAATGTGCAATTATCATCTTTATTTGCATAATGTTCGATTTTTTATTTAGATAACTAAAAAATTTCATTCTCTATTTAAATATTGATCCTTAACATTCATTATGTGATATGTAATTTTCTGAATAAGAATGGTATAAATATATTGTAAAACGTTGTAGAATTTCATACGATCAAGTGAAACATCACATTTTCTAAGGGAAGGGGGGAAATGGTGTTGCTATATGGAACAATCCCCTTATTGTAACCATAATTACAGCACTTCAAAACATAAATGGATCTAGTTTATGATTTTAGTGATAAGAGCTCATATTGCATGTTAGGTTGTGATATGGGATTAAGTTAAGTTGCTGCGGTGGTGGTGTAAGGCTCCGCAACATGGGAAGCTACAATACTATCATGTGTCAACCCTAAAATCCAATACACTAAGGCATTTAAGATCCTATCACCTGTCTATAATCCTCAAAACTTAAATAACTTCCAAACTTACGGTAAACAATTTCTACAATTATTAAATAAGGAGTGGAAAGATTAACTGCTCATCTCCATTTATAGAATAATCTATAAATAACTTGTTCAAAATAATGAATTGACAACTCCTATTCATTCAAAATATAAAGTCGACAATTCTAACCAAGTTTCAAAACCCCAACCAAACACATAAACAAGTAATAGGACTTATAGTCGACTTCACCCACAAGTTAACATAAATAAATATCATAACTAAAAAATTTCAAAAGTAGTTTTCACATCCAATCATTTAGCCTAGTGCCCAAGCATAGCCTAATCAATCATCAAAAGAGTAGTAACCCTTATCTTCATCATAATAACAATCATCGTATCTAACCTTATCATAATACTTAGAACTCTTTATAAAATCTATACTTACAATTGAAAAACAAGAATCTCTAAGGGTTAGCTATGTTTGGTACAAAAAATAAAATATACATGCTCACGATTATTTTAATACAATGTGACAAGCAAATACTATCTCATGACGTTATCCAATTCGTTGTAAGATTAGAAAAATTACACATACTTTAATCCGAGCTGAGGAGTTTAGTACATATTTCAATAGCTCACAACTAAATCTAAGCTTATGTAATGGAGACACTGCTCTTCTTATGACTACCTTCGAATCATCGACTTTACCTTTGCCGCGATCTCCTCTCTTGTTGCTTAATTCGATTAAGGATGAAGAAGAGACCAATTATGCTATCCAATGCTATCTCTTTCAAAAATATCCGTATTTGGCTAGAAAACCCAAAACATTTCCTCTAATGGGTTGCTATGTAAGCCTGTTTTAGACTTACAAGTTATATATTTAGTTAAGTCTAGTTTAAGGTATTTAATTATTTCACATATATCACACAATTACAATCTAGAACATTAAACCAGAATTATACAATCAAACCCATAAACACTCACACATAGGCATGTGCATAGTCAACTATCTAATAAACACAACGGAATATAATCTAAAGTCTCCAAGTATTATATAATAGTACTTTGAAATACAGTGACGTATTAATTCTAAACTTACTTGAAATCTTCAATTTACTCACTCCACTCATTGCAGGTCAACTAGTCTCCGTGTATCCTATAGTATAAATGCTCTTTTAGTATTTATACTCTTATGACATATATGCTTAAATTATGATTTTTTCTTGATTATTCAAGTATATATATATTACTTATTACCAATTTATTTTAGGTTAGTTTTTGATTCAGTTTCTAAATCCATTTCCGATTGAGGTTATAATTTAGTTTTTTTTTTTTATTACATATGTTATATGTGAATTTTAAGAACTCGTTTCAAAATATTATGTGAAATTAATCACATCACACTTAATTATCTTAAATCTCATATTTAGCCTATAATTAGTATTTTAGTCCGTATGATACATCATAATCCAAATTTAATTATTGAATTTGTTTCCAATGTGAGAAATATTTGCATTTTTTATATAATTTCCTAAATTTATATTTCATATCAAATTTATTATATATTATTGTAATATTGTCGATTTTGACCTATTATTTTCTATTCATTAATTTCTAATATTTGCATATTACTCACTATTACCTAATATATATATATATATATAATATGCACATCTAACATTCCCAACACTTTAAATATCATCTCTCATCACTAAATAATATATCATGATGTCTAATTAAAACTTAAGTCAGAATTTGCACCCAATTAACCCTAAATAAAAAATTTAACTTAAATATACCCCTTTACCTACATATTTATTACATATTATGTATAATATATACAACTAACATCTCAAACTACCCAAATATCATCCTACGTTAGCAAATAACATCATAAGGTATCTAATTACATGCCAAATCAATATTTATACTAAATTAACATCGAATTACTAAATTAAGCTTATAAATCGTCTTTTATGGATGATTTTATGACCTATAAATTAAGTAAAAATTTAGAAAATTAAATTTAAGAAAAACTATTCATAGCATTGTAATATATATCCTAAATAGTTTACACCAAAATTTTGAGGTTAAAACTACATTATTAAGGTTATTTAAATCTAAAAAAAAAACTAGCTCGGGTTTAGTCATTTCTTAAGAGTAATATATTAAGAGACCTAAATTTATTAAATTGACATTTTTCTCTAAATTTAAATACCAAAATATCTCAAAATACCAAATTTCATAATTTTTTAGACGTATTTAATATTTTAAAAAAATTAAGCAAATTCGGAAAGGAAATCGAAACTTACCGTTCGATTGACTTCTAATCACCAGTGGTGGCTCTGCTCTTGTCGGCAGCTCCAAGTGTGGGGTCTACTGTTTGGTGGCAGTAGTCGTTTCTCTTCAAGTGGTTGTCGGGTGTAAATTCCTTCCTAATACCCTAATTACACTCTACTTTTCTAATTTTTCCTAAAAATACTGTCTCTTCTCTTCTTAATCTCTCTCGATTTTTTCTAAACTCATAAGGATCTAAAATGAAATGTGGAAGTGGTTTTCTAAATTTATAGTAGTGTTTAGGGTTTTTCTTTTAATTTTTGGTTGCCAAGTGTTCTTATCTATTTTCTTTTACAATTTTATTTGGCTTATTATTATTGGTTGATTTTTCACTTTCCATTTCCAGATTATCACTCCTTAAATCTAGATAATTTTATACTATATAGTATTTTTCTTTAATTTTTGTGATTTTTTCTTAATTGTTTGTTATTATTTTAGCCTATTCTAGGTATTTTAAGTAATTTCGTGTATTTTTTCCTACACATAAATATATATATATATATATATATAGTACAAATAAATAGTTGTTATAGCCCGAAGCAGCAGAGTTGTAATAGTTCGTTATGTAAACCATTATAGGATAAAAGCTTATTTATACAAGGTATTCATAACTAACTTATTTTGAAGTAAATAGTTTATAAATTAAACAGGGTTTTTATTTAAAAAAATATGATAAAAATATACTAGAATTCAAATATTATATAGATTGCATAATATAATCTTACCTAACCAATACCTTATATGACTGTTGAAAATTCTAAACTAAGAACTAAAACCTTAGAAATGTATCTGTTCGTTGATTTTTATTTCCTCACTTCCATGGATCTAGCAATCGTTAGCTTGATGGTAGTTATATGACCACTTCCTAACTAGTATCTACAATAATATCTATAGGAACGTAAACAATTAATCGCTTAATAAGTTCAGATAAAAACTTAAAACTATACATTAAACACAAATGAGTTTATCTACTAAATTAGTTAGATGTAATGCATATGCAAGCAAATGTTATCATACGAAGTTATCTGGTCCGTTATGAAATTAAAGAAACTACACCTACTTTAATTCAAATTGAGGAGTTTAGTGCACATTTCAACAGCTTACAATAAAACCTAGGCTTATGTAATTGAGACACCATTCCTCCCGTGACTACTTTTGAACCATTGACTTCATCCTTACCGCGATCTTTTTTCCTTTCACTTAGTTCAACTAAGAATGAAGAAGGGACTAATTATGCTATATAGCGTTATCTCTTTTAAATGTATCTAGTTAGAGAATCCTAAACATTTCCTTTATTGGGTTGCTATACAGGTTTGTTTTAGATTACAAGTCATATATTTAGTTAGATCCAATTTAAGCTGTTTAAGTATTTAATACAAATCATGCAATTTTCAATCTAGAACATCAAATTAGGATCATATAATCAAATCTAGAAACATGTACATACAAGCATGCGTATAGTCAACTATCAACAAACACAATTAAATATAATCCTAAGCTTTCGAGTACCATAAAACAGTATTCCAAAATATAATAACGTATCGATTACAACTTATTTGAACTTCTTACTTGCCTACTCAATGTGCGATTTGCACAGGCTATCGCCGATTATCCTTATAATATGAATATTGTTTTAGTTTCTGCACAACTACCATAGATAGGTTTTATTTTGTAATTTAGATTATGATTATCTTTGATTTATGGTCTTCTTATATTTAGTGATTTAAGTCTAAGTCTTAGAATTACTTCTCTTGTTCAGCCTGGTTTCGAATTCGCTTTTTTTGCCAATTCTATTTAGCCTCTAAATCAGATTCTAGTTTACCTTTTGATTACCCTTTTGTTTGTAAGTTTTTTAATTACCTTTTAACCTTTTTCTTATGGTTTATTTGAGGGGTATAATATTTGGTTTAGGTTTTTTACTTACTCTCTAATTTACTTTAGCCTTAATTTTGATTTTGCTTCTAAATCATATTTCGATATGAAATTGTCCACATTTTATCATAATCATTCATACATATGTGTGTATGTATATAAGTTTTAAATAATTAGTTTTAGTTTAGAATTATAATTTTTCTCAACCATTCGAGTTCTATACTTCTTATAATTAAGCTAATTTTAAACTAGTTTTTCTAATGCAATTTTTGAATCAATCTTGGAATTAAGTTCTATTTTAACTTCTAGTTATTGTTTTATTTTTAAACTTTAGGAATTCCTTATGAACTATTATGTGGAATCCATCTAACTTTATTTAGGTATCCTAAATCTCTTATTAGCATATAATTAATATTTAGATCGGTGATGTACCTTATACTCCTAATTTAACTATTGAATTTGTTTTTGATGTGTAGATAGCATACCTTTTTCATATAAATTCCTACATTTGTATTCTGATTCAGATTTATATTGTCTTGTTAATGTCATAATTTCCATAATTGAACCTAATACACTTTACCCTTTCCATTCTCACATATCGGTCATTATCACATAATATGTGCATAATATGCACATCTAATATTCCCAATACCCTAAATATCATTACTCATTACTAAATAACATATCAAGATGTTTAATTATAACCTAAGTCAAAATTTGCACCTAATTAACCCTAAATTAAAATTTTAACTTAAATATACCCCTTTACCGACATATTTATTACATATTATGCATAAAGGCTAGATAAATATATTATACTTATTATCTAAGCTCCATTAAAGCTATGGAAAATACATTATACTTAATAAATTATGATTGTTATATTATGATCATCAAAAGTATTAAGATAGTTTAATATATATTATTTTCCAAAATATCAATTTTAGATTTGAATTTGCTAAAAATTAACTTAAATTAGGTAAATGACCAAATAGAATTATAAGATCCACATTGAATATTTTAAAAATGATAACTAAACTTTAGAAATCATTGCAAATTGGATTCATTAAGGAATTTAATTAAAAACTTATTATTTCTTTCATACGAAAAATAGGACATATTCCATAAAAATAATTTTAATAAATACTAAATGTGTAGTATATCCAAAATTATTTTTATGTAAATTAAATATATTGTATGGGGAATATTTGCATTAAAAATTAGCTCAAAATAATACTATTTACTATTTTTAAAAATTCATTAGAATCGAGCATAGTCTTAAGGAACCTATATAAGTACTTTTAATTTTAAAAATTTGGTTTAATATTCTAATTCTACATGCAAAAATACCTAAGGAAAATAAATTTTAAAATTTTTGGACATTGTCTAATATTTTTAATAAAAATATTAATATACAAGCAAAAATCGCACGTTTCTGGTTCTTCAACCATCGGAGCTTCACTGGTAGCAAGGGTAGGTTGACCGAAACTATCACCATGTTAGACTTTGAATCCCTAACAACCACTATGTCATGTCTTCATTTTGTACTCATTTTCTTATCATGCTCTAATTATACTATAATTTGTTAATTTTTGGTAAAATTGGTTTCTTTCTTTTTCTCACGTCTTTTTAATTTTTTTAGAGCTCCCAATTGATCAAAATGAATTATGGATGATGATTTTCGAATTTATAGATGAGTTTAGGGTTTTTTCTGTTAATTTTCAATTACTACATGCTCCCTATCTCTCTTTTTTTTTTTTTTCATTTTCTATTTGGCCAATTTTTATTGATTGTTATTTTTTCTTTAAATCCTAGCATGTCACACCCCTATTTTGAAAAATTATATATTTTTCATAATTTTTCTTTCTTTTTATTTATTTTTTATGAACTTTCCTTAATTAATTAGCATTATTTTGATATGTTTTGTGTATTTTAAGTAATTTCACATATTTTCACCTATACGTAAATATATATAGTATAAATAAATACTTATAAATATTATTTAAGTTTTTTTATGATTTTTAGTATACATATAATTTATCTTTATTGATTCGTTAGTTATTGGAACTTATTTTATGCATTTTCAATAAATAATAGCTAATATATATATAACTCAATATTTTAATATTTAATTATTTATTTTTTTAAATCCAAATTACGAAATTATTTTTACTAATATTTAATTATTGATTCGTTAGTTGTTGTAAATTTTGAGTTTAATCGGATAATTTACGCGATCACATTAAATTTTATAAATAGTTTATACATTGATTGATCGTGAGTTAATTACTAATTTTTGTAAGACCCCACAATACTCATGAATATTATTTATGTTATTTTATGATTTTTAGTATGCATATAATTTATCTCTATTTATTTGTTACTTATTGGAATTTATTTTTCGCATTTCTGATAAATAATTGGTAATATACATATAATTCAATATTATCATTATTAATTATTTTGTTATTTATTTTTATAATTTCAAACTTACGGGATTGTTTTTACTAATTTTTCTAACTTTGTTGTAAAATTTGGGCT
This sequence comes from Lumnitzera littorea, assembly GCA_024138015.1. Classification (NCBI taxonomy): domain Eukaryota; kingdom Viridiplantae; phylum Streptophyta; class Magnoliopsida; order Myrtales; family Combretaceae; genus Lumnitzera; species Lumnitzera littorea. The sequence goes on from JAMXBB010000011.1 coordinate 93,482,507, forward strand.
TGATCGAACAATTTACCTGATCATCCTAAATTTTACACACTAAATCCCAAGTATCTGATTGCGAGGTTTACAACACACAAATCTGACTTTGATCCTAAAAGTGATTCACCACTTCAAAACAACTTTCCCTTATCAAAACTCCTTTGGTGACAATCTAATCCCTCCTTAAAACACTAACAAACAATCATCCAAAACCTTTTTCACTAAATTCAACCTAATACTAACAATTTTCACAAATCCAAATTGAAACAGGGAGTTTAGGGATTACTTACTTGGTTTCTTGATGCGATAACAACCTAAATCACCGTTCTTTAAAGGTTGTAGAATGCAAATCCCTCAAGGTTTTTCCATCTCTCCCTAAAGAAAAGTGAATTTTCTAATCTTATAGATAGAGAACTTACCAAAATATCTTGTGAGTTCTTGTGTTTCCTTCCATCTCTTCCAATTTCTAACATCCAAGAGTCATTATCCAAATTTTGGATTTAGTTTTTGAAAGGGACTTGAGAGTTTTTTTTGCAATAAGGAGTGCTAAGAAAAGGAAGTGAGAGAGAGAGAGTTAAGGCAAAGGGTTTTTCATAATGCAATATGAAAGGAGGGATAGTGGGTTTCAAACTCTCTTAAGGACCAACTGCCTCCACTAACTTTAGTCAATTGATAGCAATACTAACCTTTAATGTCATTTATTATTTTCGGTCTTTACTTGTGGTTGGTGATAAACGAGATGGGTATTTTCTAGAATAAATAGAGGAGTATCTATAACTAACATGACAAGTTAATTTCATTTTTGTATAATAGAAATCTTATGAAATAACTATTATACTAGCCAAACATTCTATTATCTAAAAGAAAGGAGGAGCACTGATTTGATATGCTTATGACTTATTATTATTATTATTTTGCTAGTTACATGATATTACAATTTTGAAGGAGAAAAAATTGAATATGGTACAATCATTAAGAGATTGGTATTCGTATCATATATTATAATGGTTTTGGCATAAGTTACGGTAAATGACTTAATCTTGAGAGGGGGTGGTTGTTGCAAGAGCTCCTAAACAAAATCTAAAGAAAATAAGATAAGCATATATCATCCTACCATTTTCTAAGAAAGAAAAAGAAAAAGAAAAGACGGAAACTCAGCGCACGGCCAAGAAAGGGAAAGGAGGGTCAAGGTCACATCAAGCTCTCTCACACGGGCCAATGGCAAATGTCCTTCCTCTGCTAAGGATAATCACGTCGACAAAATTCCAAATACCACCACGAAGCAAGCGTTGATTGGCACAGGAATTGGATACTCTTGTACTCGAACGTCAAACAAATATTTCGGTTCTTAACTTGTTAACGGGTAAAGTATAATATATATCTTATATATATATATATATGTTTTCCTAGAAAAATGTTAAACAAATACTTTAAAGCGATTCGTGCTTTTGGTTACTAATGAAATATTCTATAATGATATAAAAGTCAATCACTTAACGAGATGCATTAGGATTGATTTTACCAATAAAGGAAAGAAAAACCATGGGATGTTCTCATTTAATATTTTCTGAAGTTGGAAAGAAAAAATTACTTGAAAAAAGATGTAATTACTTTGAAAATCGAAATTGGCATAAAAGTTTACAATGTTCAATTAATTCTAGAATGATTATTTGCCTTTCATTATTACATTTCAGCCTTTTATTGATTCCTTTCATGATAGAGCAAATATATACCTTCCAAAAGATCATCTAAAACCGTCCCAATTAATTGTATTGGCACGCATTAATTGATGATTGTTGAATTCCAACTCATTTGTGAAATATGAATCTGTTGAAGCTAAGTTAATATTGCTTTGTATAAGAAAATTTTTGTTCTCATTTAGTATTTCGTGTATATACCATATTAACTATAATATCATCTTATATGATAAATATTTAATACATGATTGATTAAAATTATCCTAATTTCAAGTAAGTAAGACTTATTAAAAATAAAAATAAAATTATCAACAGTAATAATAAAATTGGATAGGTTTGGATGGAAGCTATCGATAGCTTTTATGAAGTCAATGATGATTTATTTTTTCTATTAATAGTTCTTATTTATTATAAATTGAGATAATTTACCATTATAGTTACTTTTGAGATACTATAATGTAAAGTTTCCTTGTTTATATATATATATGATGGTACATAGTTTATATAAAGATTGATCATACTGACCATTAGGAAGGATCATTGTAATTGTAATTTGTAAAGTGCATTTTATTAACTGCATTTTAATTTTCTTCCTTTTCTCTTCGATTTATTCGAAAAAAATTTTAAAATTGAAATGCCCATACCTATTTTCTTACAAATAATTTGAAAGGTTATTAAAAATTAAATGTAGAATAATTTGATCGCATGCGAGTCACATTTGAAAAATTCAACAAATGACGTATATAATTTGAAAAAATTAATAGGATTTTACTTCTAAACTTTCACATATTCTAAATTATCCTTAAAACTTTTTACCTAATAATTTTACGTACGTACGACTCGTGCGTATCTTTTAGCCCCACTGGTGTACAAGTAAAATAGCAAAATTTCTCATTACACAATGATTTCCCATTAAATTATACAATAAACAAACATAAAAGAAACGTGAGTGACAGTAGAAGAAGTGTGATAAACTAGTTTGTTGCAGCTTATGTAGTACGAGTGCTAGAAGTCTGCAACTACCAAAAACATGGTCATCAACCAAACCATCAATTCAAAGTCCAAACCTTGTGTAGTAACCGTAAACAAAGAACCTTAGGTACAAACCTTAGAGCAAGCCACCATAGCCAAAAACTGAAACTAACCATTTGATTAAAATCCCTCCCTTTTCTTCCCTTGGACCGTCTGGTAGACTTTCTACAAACGCCAAAGCATATACCTTTCTCTCTCACAATACCCCCATTTTTTCCCCCCTTTTTTGAGTCAGGGGCTTTTCTGGGTATTTCCATTCTGTTTGTTTTTCATGTAAAGATTTGATTTTCTGTGGAAGGAAGTGGGTTTTCCTGGGAAGTTTTGAGGTGGGTGCTTGTTGGTTTTTGGAGAGAGGACGTGGCAAATAAAGAATGGTGAGATTGGGCATGATGCGTTTGTCCCCAATGGATGTTGGGTTGATGATTGGCGACTGGTGGGAAGAGGTGAATGAGTCAACTCGGTGGCAAGATGGGATCTTTTATGCTCTCTGTGGTGCTTATGCTCTTGTTTCCTCTGTTGCCTTGGTCTGTCTTTCTTTTCACCTCTATATTATTGTTGTTGAAGTTTGATATCTTAGGAACCTTTTTCTGTAGAAGTTGTCTGCTTTTTTAGTGTAAATTGCAACACATACAGTTAGGGTCCGTTTGCAAAGTGAAATGATCTTTTAACCAATGGTTTTGGCATTGGTGATGTATTTGTGGGGCTCCATTTGCTTGTTGTTGGCTGCTTAAGGATTTGCTAGCATTTGGTTAGTGGGATGTGGGACATTACTTCTTATATTGTTGCATGGTGTTTACTATGATTTTGATGTGTGCTTGTGCATCTAAATCTGGTCAAACTTATTATGTCTCCTTCGGAATTCACTTCTACTTTCATTTTCTACCAATTTTGGAATCTTTAAGAGGGTGATCATGATTCGGATAAGCCAATGCAATATAAAGTGTTAGGAACTTCAGGGCCTTTTGTCAAATTGTCTTTATATTTACCAAGCATCTTGATGCCTCTACTCATTCTGCGTGCCCTCTTTTAAATCAAATAGATCACGCAGTGCCTGTAATTTCTTTTAAACGAATCATGTTGGTGTTTTTGATGCACAGATTCAATTAATAAGGATTGAATTGAGAGTGCCCGAATATGGATGGACGACGCAGAAGGTTTTTCATCTTATGAACTTTATTGTTAACGGAGGTGATATGTTTGTTAGAGTAAGATGCCCTTTTGTAGTTTATGAGTGGGATGTGTATTTGATGCGTAGCATTTACATTTCTTGTTGCAGTACGAGCTGTGGTATTTGGATTTCACAAGGAAGTCTTTGATTTACATCCAAAGGTTAGTGTACCACAGTTTCTTTTACCTATGATAACAACTTCTTCTATACTTTTATTTGTTAGATAGTCTTTTTGATAGCAATCGTCAAAAGAAGAACTAGGCCAAAAGTTGGGATATATCTAGGGAAAATACAAGTTCTATTTTTAGAGAAGCAAATGATAAAAATTCTTGTAGAATTTAGAATGAGGTTTCATTCTATACATGATGGATCATGAATTAATAACCATGTCCAATCTGAAAAACAAAATTACAATTTTTACCGATCTTTCTACTTTTGAAATGGTATGTTTATGGATTCTCGATGAATAGAATCGAACCTTATTCCATGGTATTTCCATGAGCTTCCCACCCCCCACCCATCCTCAAGGGAAAAAAAAAGAAAAAGCTTATTTGCCATGAATTGTTTTTCTAGTGAAGAACCTCTCTCCGCCACATGTCAACATGTGTCTCCACATGTATGCTCATTGTTATCATCATGAGATCATCACATGGAAAATTGTATTGATGTATATAGCTCATAAAACTTTAAGCATATTAAATCACTATCTAAGTGCATTGGACGTAGATGTTACCAAGACTCAGAGGAAAATGAAGTTTGCTGCACATTAGCAACATTTACTTCATATGTTGCTGTATTCCATTAACGATTGGATGACTTAAGGGTTACAATAGTTTGCAAGTTCAAATTGTCATTAAGCATCTGAAGTACCTATTCTTCCAACATTAATAGCACCTTGACTGTGATATTTATATGGGATAGCAATATCTTACTCCAGGTGCTCACTTGGGTTTTGTTGGACCTTCCTGGACTTCTATTTTTCTCCACATATACACTTCTGGTCCTGTTCTGGGCAGAAATTTACCATCAGGTATGTCAATGGAAAAGTAACTGATGTTTCTTTATTAAGGAAGTTCTGAGTATCTTCCTGCTTCTACTGATCAGGCAAGAAGTTTACCAACAGATAAGCTAAGGACTATATACATTTCCGTAAATGCTGGAATTTACTTTGTCCAGGTTAGGCTTCTCTGGTTCCTTCTCTCTTTCATAATTCTCGAGTCATAAATAGATGTTTCTCTTGTTTGCTGAACTCATAAGCTGTTCCAGTTCAACATTTTCTTTTTTTATTAAATTATAAATAGCATCAGTTCCATCAACACAGTTTGTTAATATTCATTCTTGTAAGCTTCTTATAGGCTTTTTTGGACATGAAATATGTGCTTTCTAAGATCAGATAGTGATCTTCACTGATCTTCTTTATTTAATTTTTGTTTTACTTTTTCAATGATTCATCACGGCATTAAAGAGAATCGAACTGTAGGAGAGGAGAGGTCTAGAGAGTCTACTTTATTCAAGCAAAGCTTGTTAGTAGTCAATTATGGGTGTTCAAGTGGAATGTGTACTCATACTAGGAAATATAGTTTTGATATAAATATAAAACTATTGCTGTTTAATCTTAAGCTTTTATATGACTTTGGAATTATAGTGAGAAGCCTGAGTTTAGGTTTTTGTATTGTGGTTTGATTCCCCGTTTGGTTGTGGTGATATATAATTTTTTAGCTTTTAGATGAGTTGGTTGTGGTTCTAAACAAAAATTAATCGAAGATAGTGGCATATTATATGTTTGGCTGGACAGTGGTTTTTAAAACTTCATAGTTTCTTTTGAAGTTATTTCATCCAAAATATGTATCTTGGCAATATACCGAATTTACTGAATGAAGTGTTGGATCAGGTTTGCATCTGGATTTACCTTTGGATAGATGAAAATAGTGTTGTGCAATTCATTGGAAAAGTATTTATTGCAGGTCAGTTAGTTTTCTTGCCAAGGATTTCTATTTTCCTAACAGACTTTAGGTGTCCCAATCTCGATGGGCCCTTATTTTTCTTTGTCATTCATTTCTGCAGTTGTATCGATCGTTGCTGCTTTGGGATTCTTGCTATATGGAGGAAGGTGAGTTTTCAAAAGTTTTATTGCTTGCTCATGAAGTAGTCTGTGAGCTTCTTCCATTTTGAAATAAAAGGAACAACTAAAAGTTACTTTGTTTTCCTCTTCATTTAGTCCTTTTGAATTGTCATGTGCTTGCTTCCAGGTTATTTTTCATGCTGAGGCGTTTTCCTATTGAATCTAAAGGAAGAAGGAAGAAGCTTAATGAGGTACTTTGAATTTCTTATAGTAAATTTATTCCCAACATTACCAAAAGACAGTCTATGTAGCATCTTTATCTTTACAATATCAAAGTTTTTAGCAAATAAAAAGCTTACATAAGGTTTATAATTCTCATTCTTAGAGAGATGCACATCGCTCTTTAACCGTCACTCGAAGAATATCGAAATCAACAGCCTGTGCCAAGGCACTTTGAGCTCTAAGTGGCATTTATAATTTAGTTTTCTGAAAGAAGTCAACCTTGGGACTTAAAAGTGGGATTGACTTGATAATGAAGAGAATATGTTTCCTTGCCAATGATCTTGCGGGATCTTTTTGCATCACCCCTCTTGTTCCTCAATGATGCAGACAAATACTAATTAGTGTATGTGAGCAATTCAGTTGTTTGATGCAAATGGGCCCTTGTCCTTGCAGGTTGGATCTGTCACAGCAATATGTTTCACCTGCTTTCTCATAAGATGTTTTGTGGTAAGTTTCTCTTATTTTCTCCCATCAACAATCTTCAAGGATGTTTCTCTCTGATGATTCCAGAAATTGTAACAGTAAACATTGGCTCATTCCTGACAGCATGATCAAACAGCTTTAAGAAGTGTGTAAAGTGAGACATCACCTTTGTTGGCTGTTCTCATAGATTAACCAGTCCAAATCATGCACATAAAATTCATAAGAAATGCATTACGTGTCCATGTAAAGATGAAATTGAAGAGGATATAGCATAAATGAATCATTCAATCCTAAGTTTTAGGGTTCCCTACCCACGACTTGATGCTAGTTGCTTCCGCCTACATTCCAACTTACTCTTTTTTCTGTGAAGTTATGACGCATGCAAATTTATTTGTGAAATGCAGGTACTTCTCTCGGCTTTTGATTCGGATGCATCTCTGGATGTTCTGGATCATCCTATACTCAACATGATCTACTACATGGTACTATCCAACTTAATATATAAAACTCAGTTTTGTCACTTTCATGTCCTTAAAACTTCTGACTCCATTGTTCCTATTAAAATTACAGTTGGTTGAGATCCTTCCTTCAGCTTTAGTCCTCTACATTTTGCGCAAGTTGCCTCCAAAGAGGGTATCAGCACAATATCACCCGATTTGTTAGGAACAACACCTGCAGTCAATCTTTTTCTGATAGAAATCATTCTTTTGCCCCTTCAGAATGGTTTTCCAAGGTCCAGTCTTCAGCTGCTAGTTAAATTGAGTAAATGAAGCTGAGCCCGAACGGATATCCGGATGGATGGTCCTGCCATGGCTCGGAATCGCGGCAATTCTTTGACATCTAGAATGCAGCTATTTTGCAGCCCATTGTTGAGTAGGTGACTTATTTTTGGTTTACATCTTTAGTTATGTTTCTTGTAAAATCATTTGGTCTATTTTAGGGGGGTATAAAAAGGTCTCTGTAATTTGTAAGATAGGTGACATAGTAAGATGTAGTATGTTGAATATTAACTTAGCTTTTCCTATTTGTTGGACGTATATGAGATTAGGTTGAGATTTTTGTTTAGGTTTGATCTTCTTAATGCAAAAGTAATAATGCTAATTCCTGTTGTGTGCTTCTGTTAATACCATCTCTTCAGTCATGCGAACTCTTTTCTTTAATACATTTAAGGGTGTGTTTGATGTTACTAAAATAACTTCTTAATTTTTCTTTACTTTACTTTTTTGTGAACTATGTGATAAAACATTTTTCTTGTAAACTCTTTATAAGTGTTTTTTGATACCGAACCTTATTATAGTCTAACATTTATAATACTAAAATCCTACCATAATAATCTTGAAATGTTTTTTGCATATAAGTGGCCTTTAGAAATTGGTGACTCATGATTGCGGCTAAATAATGTGGAAAAATATCAATAGAAATGAGGAAATTAATTTTCACCGTCGCTTTCTGAAAACAAAAACCATTATCTTTATGTCCTCCACTCGTATTTAGCCATAGTTAACCATCATCATGATTATTGAATTATGATTTCTACCAAGACTGCTAATTCGTGTCAATCTATTGTATTTTATCTCTGTATTTAAGTATGTTTGTGTCTTGAAAACATTAACTCGTAATTTACTTATTTATTAGTTATATATAAAAACCTAAATTTGTCATACGACTTGTTTAATAAACATGTTTTGTATTTAAATTATGCTAGTTTATCAATAAAAAAGTTATAACTAAATCTATAAGATGATTATAAATTCATAGCAAAAATAATGATAATAAAGCTAACAATTTGCAAATTAAAATGACTTAATCTTAAAATTTATACATGAAATTACAACTCAATGAAAGTTTAATAAAGTTTGGTCAAATATAACAAATATAAACATTGATTAACTATATAATATCTTGATATTAAGTTAAATCACGTCTCAATTATATATTACTATTAGTGGGAATTTTATCAGAAAGGCAATGAAAAAATCTGTATATTAAAAAAAGAATCGTATTTATAAAAGATAAGTGATATTGAACAATCTATAAAAATAATTTAGCCTATTATATTCTCCATGAAACCAATCCTTTACATAAAAAAAAGTTTTCACAGTTTTTGGCTCCAATGAGTTGCTCTGTTGATAGAGAATTTGATTGTGTATTAAATATAGGTTCTAAAACTATTATAAATATCAATATATATAAGTTATCAAAGGATATTGATATTGATTAGCATTTCAATAACTCGGAATATCTAATTTAACTATCATATGCCAATCCTCGTATAAATACATTTTTTATTCAAATTTATTGTCAACTCTAAATGTTTTTATGCTTTAAGGGATTGGAATTCCTAAATAAAGTAAAGATTATAAATATTATAATAGATAAAATAAATTGAAATCTAGTATTTATATCTATAAAAAAGGAAATGATTTTGTAAGTTGTTTACCCATACATTATTAATAGAATCTTGAACTCTTGACATATTACTATCAATATTTGGATTTATACTTGTGATATCTTTCACATATTTATGAAAAAGAGAGAAAATAATATTCTACTAACTTTCAAAATATTGGCTATTTTAAAATTACATTGATTAAAGGATTAAATACTTAATATGTTTACGAGACCTATTTATTAAACGGGTTATAAGTAAGTTTACTAGTTAAGCCTAAGGATGCAACTAGGCATGTTATTGGGGTATTTGATTCACCAAACCCAATAAATACTTTATATGGTTTTGAGACATAATGAAAAACCTTATAGGATTTAAGGTTGAATTTTTGGATTATTAAAAAGATAAAATCGATAAGAAATTTAACCAGTAAGAAATAATGAATTATTTAATTAACTTTATGTTATATTTTATTATTAAGAAGATTAATAAGTATATTAAGTATTTATTTATAAAAATCTTTTAAGAATATATTAACAATGGCTTAAAAAATTAAAATTAAAATAAAATATTTTATATAATCAGAGTTGGATTGTTCGATATAGAGACCATGACTTTAGGGATGGATTTTAGTAATAAGATGAAAAGTCCTATAATTTTTTAGAAAATGCAAAACACTATAAAGATGATTTTTGGTAATAGAAATAAAATCCTTATATGGTTTTTATAAGATTTTAGGAAATGCTAAATCTTTTAAGGATGGGTTTAAATTTTATAAAATGTATTATGAACTCATTTCGGTTGCATTCTTAGTTGAACTCGAAGCTAAATATAAATTTTTTCTTGCTCAAATGTATCCGANAAAAAAAAAAAAAAAAAAAAAAAAAAAAAAAAAAAAAAATTAATTAACTTTATGTTATATTTTATTATTAAGAAGATTAATAAGTATAATAGGTCTTTATTTATAAAAATCTTTTAAGAATATATTAACAATGGCTTAAAAAATTAAAATTAAAATAAAATATTTTATATAATCAGAGTTGGATTGTTCGATATAGAGACCATGACTTTAGGGATGGATTTTAGTAATAAGATGAAAAGTCCTATAATTTTTTAGAAAATGCAAAACACTATAAAGATGATTTTTGGTAATAGAAATAAAATCCTTATATGGTTTTTATAAGATTTTAGGAAATGCTAAATCTTTTAAGGATGGGTTTAAATTTTATAAAATGTATTATGAACTCATTTCGGTTGCATTCTTAGTTGAACTCGAAGCTAAATATAAATTTTTTCTTGCTCAAATGTATCCGACCTATTTGTGTCTCAGGTTAGCTTTTTCTATATATAAACTCATTGTTATATTCGAGTTTAGGGGTCATGTTCTAAATTGCTACGCCCACTTCCTATCAGCACTTATTTCAGTAAGTTACAAATTATCGTAATAAATTGACATTATTACTCTATTAATTGTAACTTTGTAGTGATTTTATTGATACAAGACTATAAACATGGGGAAAGATTTTGTATAGAATAAGTAGTTAATAGATATCTTTTGATTAAACCAAAGTTTGGTTGGTTCCATAAAGATGAAAAACGTATCATCTATATAAATTAGATTTATATAAGATTTACTCATAAACCTAAAGCTCGCGTATATGGTCATCAGATTTCAAATGTTGAATAGTTCTTAGACAAATAGTTGGTTCTTCAAACAAAGGAAAAAAAAAAAAAAATACAAGTTTTTCTTAAATTTAGCTATAATCAAGCGGGTCGATCATATTCTTAAGTTAGCCCTTTGAATATGTGATAGTTTGGCTTCTGGGGAAAATTCGGGTTGTCAACAAAGAAAGCATGAGATAGAGATGGACTGATTTTTCCATTAAATTCTTTGCTACTAAATATTGTTAATATTAGTGATTAATTTATGTTTGGCGCAATTCATGATTTGGCTATGACTACACCATTTCTATTTGGGCAATAGGATATACATTATATATGAAATATTCATAAAATTTTAACACGTGAAAATATAATTAATATATTTTTTAAAAAATACATTCATTTAAAAGTATGTGTTAAAATTTATATGCTACTTATTATTTTACGTGGTATGCTGGTACTATTAAGTCTTTTTTCATATATGTGTGTATATATATATTCTACTAATAAATGTGTTATTGGGTTAATCTACATATTTATTTGGTAAAATGTCTAATTAATGTTAAAATTTATGAGGTTTTTTTTTTTCTCGTTAAATTTGGTGAATAGCCATTTGAACTTGATCCTTACTATTAGAAAACCATTGTTGATAATATTAGGCTATTAAGTCTTAACTTGTGAGTTTTCTTTTTAAAGTGTACTTGTCAGGGCTTCTAGGATACTCTCTTAGTAAAATTGTGAACAGTTTCACCGCAGTGTTAGAGTTTTCATAAATAGATTCCATTCGATTTGGTTAGGTTTATTACTATTATTTATTTATTTTTTCTTATTTTTCAATATCAATCAAATTATAACAACTAATTGATATTGTGTATAATTTAATCCCACCATATAACAAAGGTCGAGAATTGAGGTTAAAATAGGAAGTTGAATTGGGATCAAATAGGATCGAATCGTTATCTAGTTTGATAACATTGATAATATCATAAACTAAGAATGTAAATAAGTCAAACCTATTTTTTAATTATTCTAACTCAACTTAATATTTACTCTAGTTGGATCTAATAATAGATGAATTAAACTTGAGCTCAAACCATTAAAGTAATTTATCACGTCAATCTCAAGTTTTTAGTTGATTTGATTAGTTTGTGAGTTTAATTGAACTTAATTTGTTAAATATTAATTGAGTTTTAGAAAAACCTTGGGGCAACTTATTTAAGTGAGTAATTTGAGTTTGTGTTACTTTGACTTGACTTTGAAATTAATATTATATCGTATTAACTTCTTTTACAGTGATATACAAAGTGGAGTTTTTATAATTCTATTTGTATTATTTACGAAAGCGGTTCAATCCTCTATTTTATTTTTAATTATATATATATTAGATTTATACTGTTGAAAATATAACTATTTCAATAGTTTAAAATTAATAAATACAAAATAAAAGATAAAACAAAGAGTTGAATTAGTCTCGTAAAAAACAGATAGAATAGTAAGAAATCGTATACAAAACAATGTGAAAAAGGAAAAAGGATAAAGTGAAATAAATAAAATAAAGGAAAAGGATAAAGAGGCTAAATAAAGCTGTCTTGGGCTTGGGGCCATGGGCCCAAATAATGATTGATTGCATCGGTAACCCTATAAATTCAAATTCAAATTCAAATTCAACTTCAACTTCACTCTCACTTCTCTTTCTAACTTCCAACGGTCCTCTCTCCCTCCCTCCTTCCCCCTCTCTCTCTCTTTCCCAAATCTCCACCAATTTCGAAATCCGCACGCATTGAAGTGTAATTTCTACTGCAAAGAATAATGGATTCGAATCATTACGAAAACCCTAATTCGCATTTACTCCTCAAAGACATTTCTAATTTCAAAACCCCAAAACGCCCGATAACAACCCTAAAACCCCAATATTTCCAATCCCCAAATCCCCAATTCTTCACCGCTTCCAAACAAACACCTGGCTCTATTTCCACCGCTCGCCGAACCCGGCCTTCCAAATCCAAATCCACAGCTGCAACCCTACGCCGTCTGAAAGCATTCGAACTCGAGCAATCGCAGTCTTCACGGAAGGAACAAATAAGAAAGGAACAGTCTTTAAAAGTCCTAGCAAAGTCACTTACTGTTTGGCTCAATTTCCTTTTTCGAAACCCCAGGTTATGTGGTTGTGAAGTGGCTGTGGGAGGAGGAGAGGAGTGTAACACTTGGCATGGGAATAAGAAAAGAGAGAGTGGGCCGGGGGTCGGGGTTGGGGTTGAGGCAACTTGGCGGAGTCCGAAGCGAAGGAGGGAATTGGAGTGGTGGAATGTGGGTGAAGGGGCGAATGATAGTATCAATACTAGCAGTAGGATCTCGAGCTCGGGGTTTGTGAAGTTGAAGAAGTCTTTGGAGGATGTTTGTAGTTTGGATGATTTGGCTGAGAGGATGCGGGTGTATTTTAGTTTGGCATGTTGTCGGGAGATATTTCAAATCATGACTCAAGTGACTAAGGTATATAGTGTGGTTTTGGACTGTGTGATTCAGTGTAACGTGGTATAATGATTTTGAATTCGTGTTGATTAATTACTTGGTTAGTAAAGTGTGGTGCTTTTATATAGTTTCCGAACCTATTCGGTGAAAACTGACTAATAATTTTTGGTCCTGAGTAGAGTGCAACAATGTTTGAAGTATTTCAGTTGGTTACATGTACAGAAGCAAGAACGATGGTTAAGTGTGTCAGAATATAATGGAGCAGGGTTGTGTAACTACTTTTTAAAAATGAAGAGAGAAGGAGATTTTGAAAGATAATATTTCATCTACACCTCATCCCCAAGGATAAAGGAGGGATACACGTCCTAGCCCAATGATTTTTCTAGTTGCATGCAGATCAAAAGGATCATGACAAAACAACCTGTCCCTTCTATTGGTATTGTTAGGAGATTTATGGCCAATAATTCACGAAGTTACCTATGGCATGGTTGGTTGCTGGAATGGAATAAGGTAGGTATAGAATTGCGGTTACTAAAGAATCAAAATAGAGAAGTGATAAATGATTAATTTGTTTTGCTGCAATTGAGATGACACTAATAACAGATAGAAATACATGTAGAAATACCAATAGATTCTTGTCTTAGGCCATGGATTGACCGTTGGCTAGGTTCTCATGATAAAATATGGAAATATGCAATAAAAAACCAAGGAATAGCACTAAGTCTTTATTCTTGAGAAGAAATTGCAATTTCTTATTTGGTAACAATAGGAATTTTGTCCATTCTATTCCAACTTTATGGAGTTAGTTAGCCAAAATTCTTTTAGTAATTTCCATGCATATATGCTAATGGGAGCAAATGAAGAAACACATTTATTTTTTCCGTGGTTGGGATATTCATTTAACCTGCTGCCATGATCCAGTCAAATAATGCATTAAATAAGAACAAGCGTAAGGTTTTTGATGACCAAGATGCCAACCCTCACACAATACTCACCATCTCGTAACTTGACTATACATGCTCTCAAAGCCAAATCACAGCAATGGTAGTATGAAGAGAAATCTTTGTTGTTGCTTGCCATTCAATTATAATCATACTATAAAGGAACCATCTGAACTGTTTGTTTTCATTTAAAAGTTATTGCTATGTTGAGTACTCATTTTGGAGGATATATTTTATTTGGTTAACCCAGAATATTGATGATGGGAGGCTGAAAATGAGAGCGCACTGCCCCATGGTAACTGATTATGGCATGAAGGAGAAAGCTATGAAGACTCTGTTTTGCTATAACCCAGTTTGGCTTAGGATAGGACTATATATAATTCTGGGAGGGGATTCCTTGTTGCCTTGTGCAGATGTTAGCTCTGATCAAGATGTGGCTTTCTTGAAAATGATTATTGACAAGCAGTTTCTGTCACATGCTGGTTTAGCAAAGACTTATGCTTATAACAAGAAGGTTGAAGGTTTATATAGACCGGGATACTACGAACGCCTTGGTAACATCATCCTCAAAAGATTTCTGCTGCTTGCCCTTATACTTGATAGAGCTAAATCTCAGAGCTGTCTCCCGCTCAAGTATGGTATTGATGGAGTAGATGGGGGTTCTGCATTGATGTTTATTGTTGAATCCAGCATTAAATCAAGTCAGCAAATGGTCAATGGTAATAACGGAAATAGTTTTTATCTTCATATTGACTCAATTGTGTGGTAACCAACTTCATCAATTGTAGGTTGACTTTTCTGTCTTTATGGTTCACAACTAGATTTTCTGTCTCCTGATGTGATGCATGGAGAAGGTAGTCTTCTTGTGCATCTAACTGCTCTAGGGTTCAAAGTATCTTACCAGCAGGTATGTGGTTAAGCTATTTATGTTTCTATGAGTAAATCCATACTTTTGTCTTCTCAGTACAGATAGGTAGGGCTCATGTATCAGCTTGAAAAGATGGATAGCAGAATTCCCAGGTGTTACTGTTATGCATGATGATACTAAGCTTTGACAAACTATAATTGATGAATCATGTTTGTTGCTTCAGAGTCCCCTGATTGAGTATGACTTCAAACTGGTAGATTTATTTGAAGATCTGCAAGATGGGGTGCGCCTTTGTAGAGCGATTCAGCTTTTAAAACAGGACCCATCAATTTTGATGGTCAGTGTTTGGAGGATAAATTGGATAGCTAATTATTGTGTGCACTTAATTAATTCCTTATATGATTATGACAAAAAACTACCTTGTGCCAGAAATTGATTGTTCCGTCAAACAATCAAAAGAAAAAATTGGGAAATTGTGGCATTGCCGTACAAAATCTTAAGGAATCAGGTGTACCATTAAATGATGATGATGGCATGACAATTGAAGCAGATGACATCGTTGCTGGTGATAAGGAGCTCACCATTTCTTTGCTCTGGAACATTTTTGTTCACATGCAAGTAGGTTTTAGTTGTTGAGTATTATGTCCTGCAAGATAATGTTCAATTAACCTACTTGTCACAATATCCCCATTTTACTAAGGCACTTGTTTTGTTTAACCTTCTTTTCATCTGAATTGCAGCTACCACTTCTGGTTAACAAAAAAATCTTAGCTGGTGAAGTATGCCATATCCATGGAATGAATTTCGTATGTATTAAAGAGGATCAGTTTTTTTGCAACTTCTGTACACATTCCCTATATAATTATCTTTTCTCCTCACTTTCCATGTTAATTTCTTACTAACATCCTTGTACTTTTTTAGCTGTCTGTCCCTGTAATCAGTGATGTTTTTCCCTAGTGTCTTCTAACAAAAGCTATCAATCAGGGTGATTCAATGATTACCAACTTTGCTTTGCTGGATGTATTGCTGAGCTGGATTCAGGTATTCCAATAATGCAACGCAAGAGTTGATTTCTATCTACAATCTTACGACTTCTTTTTTATTGAAATGGCCTGGATGCATGCTCGCTGCACATCACAATATAAGTAAAACTCCATGACAAAAGGCAAGAGTAATTTCCAGAGCTTACATAATAAATTTCGGGGTAAATTGAACATGGCCTGTTATGCTTGTTTGAATTGGTTGTCAGTGAATTTCTATGTGATCAAGACTGAGATTTAATCAGGAATTATGTCCATTTTTGTTGGAGACTGCATTTCACAATTGTTCTGTCATATATTGCTTTGCATAATCATTGGAGTCAAGAGCAACCATCTCTTTTTGGTACTTTGACATCTTAGTTCTTTACCATGCCTTATTGTAGTTGCTACATTTGATATGCTGATATTATAGTCAATCCCATATATTTCAGGCAATCTGCAAACGTTATGATTTGAAAATTGAAAGATTTGATTCATTGGTCGATGGAAAAGCCATCTGGTGCCTGCTTGATTATTACTTCCGCAAGGGGATTCATTGTTCTTATTCTTCACAGGTGCTAGGCATGCTGTTTTTTGTCTTGTATACTATCTTCTGCTGTTTTTTCCCCCCTTCAATTTACACCATGATAAATCATTTCAGGATCTAAATGAAATGAGATGTGGACAATCAATTGTGTCAGCTGATGATTATACAGATGCTGTGCACAATTTTATATTGTCACAGAAATTAACAGGACTACTGGGAGATTTTCCGGAGGTTTGCAACAGAAAATTTACAGTCATGATATTTTACATGTGGCTTTGTTCCTTACATGATATGTTGATCTCTAAATAAATATGCATAACTACCCAACTTTCTCAAGTTTGGGGAGAGGAGGCTATTTGTGGTTTTGATGTATTACAAATATTCACAATGCGACACCTAATGTGCATGTACACAAAATTTTCATGTGAACTCTTTGAGATTCTTGCTTCTATTGTTAGGATGAATACTGCTTCCTCATTTTTGTTAAATTCTGTTCTAATCCTTCTAGTTTGGAAACTACCTTACCAACTTTACGACAATTTGAGCTAAGACATATAGCTTCACATAAAGGGAAAAAAATGCTGCTTTTTAATGCAAAACATGCTTGCATGCTAACCTTTGCATTTCATGAGCCTAAAATGAGCATTGCTAACATACTGAAGTTGATTTTCTATTAGAGCATTCAATATATATTTGTTGCCATTTGTTGAGTAGAGGAGAATATTCAGTTATAATATATCAGCTTTGCTTTATTGCTTGTGATGAAACATTTTGTACTCAATTGTAACAAATTAGGAATAATGTGATTCTATGGTCCATCCTTCACTATTTCTTGTTATATATATTTTTATAGGTTTTGGAAATCGGTGATGTACTTGAACATCGCAGTGCCTGCAACAATCGTAGTGTGATTATACTCCTGAGTTTCCTTGCATCTCAGCTGATTATCAGAAAGAGCATGGTAACTATCTTGGTATAATGTTGATGTTGCTTGTGTTTCAAACTATCTCTGACCTGTTATATTTTTCCATGAATAGGATCAGTTGAATTTTCATAAGCTCTTAGGTTGCTCTTGTCAAAGCTTGGAGAGAAGATATTCAAGTCAGGGAAAGCTGTTTATGTCAAAGTCAGCATCAAACCAAGAAGATATGGACAGTGTCGACAGGGGAGGTTTGTATTCTGTGTATATTGGTACCATTTGCAGCAGATCGTGTACATCCTTTCAATGGCCATGTTGTGTCCTTCTGCGAAAAAGTAATTGAAATGTAGGTCCAAAAAGTGGAATTTTGCTCATACTTATCAGATAATCTACTAATCCAAGTAGTTGTATGATGCCATACTTAGAGTACTTTGGTTAGGCGGTTGCAGTTTGCTATATACTGGTATGTCTTTCCTTGTGGTTTATACACATTATGGAATGCTTTGTTTCTCTACAGCTGCTAGAAAAAGTTTTAGGGGTCCTATCACTTTATAGAGCGGCAGATGTTTTTTGATGGTACTTTTTTTCTCATTTTTTTTTTTTTTTCTATTTTTGGCAGAGGCTGTGTGGAAATTTAAGGCAATTCAAGCGTGGTGGCAGAAAATGGCTGAGCAAAACTCAATGAGCAATGGCAGAGCAAATAAATCTGTTTTCGACACTGTCCCAATTAGTAATTATGAGAATAACAAGGTGAAAGGTAAACAGATAAATTTGCTGAAGACATTTACTTTCTTATTTGTGTTACTTTCTTAATGTTAGTTGCTACACTAACAGCTTTTTGAACTGTGTACTTCTATTATATGCAGGACATGTTAATACCAGACATGCATTTTCATTGCTTTGAATAATTATTGTCATAAATTTTCAATTTTTCATGAAAACTAATTAAAAACTTATTGCAGAAAAGTCAGTGGAACTTTTGAAGTTTTTAATATATAAAGAATTACATGGGTGCGGCAACAGTATTGCTTCACTTTACTGCATGTATAGGCTTTATCTGAAACATACGCTTCATTGTTTTGCCATGATAAATTTCTATTGATATAATGCCTGTGGAACTCTTTAGAGAATGGTGCAATTGCCATCCAGTCCCATTTCAGAGGTTTAATTGAGCGTCGTAACTACCTGAAGATAAGAAATGCAGTTTCCTATTTGCAAAACATCACTCGGGCTTGGTTAATTGCAAGGCGCCAGATTACCTTTGGCAGTATTGCCACTGGAGTGCAGGAATTTCTCCCTGGTATGTGCTTCTCATGAGACTATTCTAAAGTGGAATGATATATAACTAATGTTTGTTTTGGCATGCCTTGTGTATCTTATATTATGTTTTTTTTTTTTTTTTGGCCTTCTTTTTTCTATGCAGGACAAGAGAATCAGTCAGAAACATTGATCAAATATTTGGTATTCTTCTTCGAGAGATACAAATATGTCAGAGTGAAGAGTTCATTATCGCTCATCCAACGAGCTGTGAGAAATTGGATTAATCGAAAAAATTTGCTTAGAAGAACACGGTCTTCAACATTGCATGTGGTCAATGCTACTATTAGTCAATGCCATTTAGAGTTCCCAATAGATTCTTCTGGTGTCAACAGAGGTGTACACGATGATAATGCACCTCTGTATGAATGTGAAAAAACAAGTGTCACTGATCTCCAAATCAGTGCTGCAACTAGAATTCAGCTGGCTTGGAAAAATTTTGTTTGTCAGAAGCAAATTAGAGACTTCTTTGCCACAAAAATACAATCTCATTTATGTAAATGGCTTCTGAGAAGGAAGTATGTCATTCATAAGGAAGCAGCAATTAAAATTCAAAGGGGTTTTCGGTCACATAGGAACTATATTTTGGTCCAAGAAGCCAAACTTGCAACTCATGCGGCCATAACCATCCAATGTCATGTACGAAGGTGGAAAAATTTTGTCTTGCAGAAGAAAATTAGGGACTTCTCTGCCACAAGAATACAATCTCATTTACGTAAATGGCTTCTAAGAAGGAAGAATGTCATTCGCAAGGAAGCAGCAATCAAAATTCAAAAGGGTTTTAGGTTGCATAGGAACTATATTTTGGTCAAAGAAGCCAAACTTCAAACTCATGCGGCCATAACCATCCAATCTCATGTACGAAGGTGGATAATTTACAGATGGGTATCGAGATACAAACACCATGTTGTCAAATTGCAGGTACGTTTCAATATTAGAAATTACCAGAAGAAACAATCATTTCTATTTCTGTGGGTAGTTTCACTTTTCTATAGCTATGATCAATGATTAAAAAGCACCTTTTGAATGTGTAACTTTCCTTTTCACTCCTTCATATGGGTATTTGTAGAATCAATATATTGGCGTAGTTCATGTCATGATTCTGCAAATTCTTTCTTTGCAATGACAATCACTTAGACATCAAACCAATGATTTAGATATTGATGAGTTCTATTATTTTGATACACTAAAATTATGTGGAGGCTATGGTGGGGATAGCTAGTTGGGGGAAAATGTCAACGGTAATTCATAATGTACTTTGAAATTTCCTATTGTATGTTGTTCCTTCTGATCTTGTGCTATTTGCCAAAAATTTATGCAGAGCCATTATCAAGGTTTGTTGAGAAGAAAGTATTATTTCTCACTGAAGGAGGCAGTAATAACAATCCAAACTGTGATTCGAGGTCTTGTCTTCTCTATGAGATTTCAAAATTACAAAACTGCTGCTGTTGAAATCCAAAGATTTGTGAGGCAACAAAATGCTCAGAAGAGGCTTCTAGGTGAATACAATTCTCATTTTCTTATGCTCTTTGTTTTAACAAAACCATTGGATGTCTCAAAAATTGTGACGAGAATCAAGGATAACTGCAGGGGCTTCCATACGACATGAAGTTACTTATAGCAGCATAATTGAGTTTGCAAGTAGTTCTGAAAATATCGTGATTCTTTCCTCTGCTGTAAGAGTTCAAAGGTGGTGGAGAAGACTTTTGTCATGTAGATTAAGAGAAAAATCAGCTATTGCTATTCAATCCTTTGCCCGTGGTTGGATTGCTAGGCAAATAATTAAGAGACAGCGACAAGGTGCTATCAAAATTCAGGTAAACTTTCTTCTGAAAACAACATGTTATGAAGGGAAGAATGCATGAACCTTCAAACAATTTCTTGTTAAAGTATATCCTTTCATTCCTTGCTTTGACAATTACATCCTTCCATATTTCTGGAGAAAAGAAATAAATAATTGTGTCTGTGCAGATATTATTTGGTCAACATTTGATTCTATATGCTTTATCATGTGTTCTCTATTTGTTTTTTGGAGCAACTTCTTAAACTAAAGTTGAAAACTAATATGTTTTCTTTGTTTGTAGAGGTAAGAATAGAATCCCAATTGGTAATTGGTAATTTTTGTAGAGCTCCATTAGTGAAGGGAGTCTAGTTGTCTTTTAGCTTTCAATACTTTGAATTTGTGTTCCATAAAGCATTTTTAAGATTAATGGCTGGGCTTCATTCTTCCCCTTTCGAGAGGATTTGGGAAGGTTTCTTTTGCACCACCACTACTTTGATGGACAGAGTTAAATGGCTGTTTTATAAAGATTTTTTGGCTGAAGAAGAAGAAGGATCCATTTGTTTGAAAGTTAATACTAAATGGTTTCTTCTTGATGGATAGATGATCCTAGACATGGACTTTTACTATTCTAAAGCACAGTGGTAGGGCATATGGTGTGCATTATCTCAATATTGTCTATTGATACTATGAGAAGACAATAACAAGGCCAAATTTTGTCATTTTCATAAACAGGCTAAAGTTGTCCAAAACACAAGCAAGATGTAGAAAACTCTAGGCCTTCTTGTCTGCTTCCTAGGAATTCTTTGATGACATGAGAAACTCTTTGTAGCACATTTTTCCTATAGTAGTGGCTCATGTATATGTCTAAAAGATCATCATTTGCTAAAATTTTTTTGAAACTTTGGTTCCGGTGTATGGCAGTCGTACTGGCGAGGCTATCTTGCACGAAGTGACTTGCGTGGCCAGCTTGCTGATTTGCGATGGAGAGTACAGAAGACAGCTGCAAATGTAGATGACAGTATGCGCATTATAAACAGGCTTACTGCAGCACTTTCGGATTTGCTAAATTTGAAAAGCGTCAGCAGCATTCTTCATATTTGTGCTACCTTAGGTGAGTTGTATGCTATTTGTAACAAATTATAGTTATTCTCTAGGACAACTTGGGATATGGATTCTTATTGGATAGTAAAAATTAATATTTGGAACTTAATCATGTTAAGAACTATTCTTTTGAGCTGGGTCTATAGACTTTTTGTTACTTAAATTGATATCTTTACAAGCAGAAGGGAAACATGCAAAGAATTTTGAGTTGCAATTTTTGCGAGACTATGATTAATGTTTCGAAGTTTACAATTTTGTATTTATCTTGTATGCAGACATGGCAACACAACATTCCCAGAAGTGTTGTGAGAAGCTGGTGGAAGCAGGTGCCATCGACAAACTGTTGAAGGTCATTCGGTCACTCACCCAAAGCATTCCTGATCGGGAGGTCCTCAAACATGCTCTCTCCACACTAAAAAATCTGGGTCGATACCCAGATTTACTGGAAGCATTGATAGACCAACGTGGTTCAGTGGAAACAATCCTTTGGGTGATGATAAGGTTTGCTTACCATTATGTTTTGGAGCGTAGATATTGTTTTATATTTCTTGACATTTTCTATGGTTACATTTTGTCTGTTAATGAAAAAATCAGGAATAAAGAGGAGAACTATTTTATTGCTTCTGGGTTATTGAAAAAAATATGCACAAATCGAAAAGGTGTGCAAGAGGTGCTTAAGAAGACCGCTATGCTAAAGAGACTTTGCGCTCTAGTTGATGAATCTACCAAGAGAGTCCACCCAGAAAATAGGTATTGTTATGTTCCCTTTAAAATGATCGCTCCTTTTTGAATTTAATAAGACCTTGTTTTGCAACTTTCTCCAAACATAGCATTTGAAGTGTTGTTCATTAAAAAAATGAGAAAATAAATAGGGGGAAAAGCTTTTGAGGGAAATTAAAGAGAAGTGAATTAGGAGAAATTAAGTGATTACATAATTATCGTAGCTTAATGATATTTTCCACTAGTAGTAAGCATTTAAGATAATATTTTGTCAACGAGTGCCTGGTATACTGGACTAAGAGGCTAGAGAGGGTCAAGTTCTATTAATGGAGAGTATTTTAGATGGTACATTTGAAATGCATTATCATACATTGGAGACTGCTTGAGAATGTTATGCATTCATGATATGCCATTTCTGTTTGCAGACATGCGCGTGGAGTTGCCATAAAAGATAACACAGAAAGGAGGTCGAGAGAAGCCATGGAGCTCCTGCAATTGGTGGGTGTTTTATTGTCTAGCTGAACAATTTGGGAGAATAGGTTGTGTAATTGGTAAAATTAAGCCACTTCATTGTGGATTGATTGTCAACATGAATACAACGAGCGTAATTGGTTGTTTATGCTTTGTGCAAACAACATGTTACTTTTCTCTCTTTTAAGGCTCTTTTAACAAACTCTAACCTAGATGGCCACATGGCCACTCCTCTTTTCTAAAATCTTTTTCCTCTTCTCTATCTTTTTAAATTTCTAATTCAACCACTATTGGTTTCAATATCTATAAACCTTAATATGTTTTTTTAATGAATCCATATGTTATATTTTCATGAATTTCAAGGTAATTTATTTCATATTGTGAATCAAACCATTTCATTTCCAAGGATTTCTTTCTTTCTTTCTTTCTTTCTTTTTTTGGGTGAAAACATGAATTTTAGTATTTTATTTAAATTGAATTACATTAGCGGGTGGACTTCGAATGCCTCATAAAGGCATTGGTTGGATTTTGGATAAGTTGCAGAAAAAACCAATAAGGTCTAGATTCTAGAACATGTTTGGGAGAGTTAACAAGATATTGGAGTTAATTCTTCTTCCATAAGACTGGTTTATGCTCACTGGATTGCATCTCTAAATATATTTCCCTAACGTAGAGCAATCAAAGGTAAAAGATTAGTTCTTTCTATGATGGCATTCAAGCGTTAGTTCTATTCTGGTTTGTATGAAAAAAGGATGAAAAATTCCCAATTTGAGCCAAATAAAATAAAAAGCAAATGGAATTGTTTTAAGAAATAATATAATATTTTACATGTAATTGAAAAAATTATTTCACTATAATTGTTTGAGTGAATTTAAATTTATACTCATATGAAATGTAGATGCATACTACTTTTATGACTATAAGTTGCTAGAATATGTATATAGATTGAATACTAACTTGATGGATAAAAGTAATGTTAAAATACTTTTAAGATTCTTTAACTATATGAATATTAATTCTATCAACCTCTTAAATAGTGCCGATGTACATTGCTATCAAAAGGCAATAGTAGGGATGTGGGACTACATGGTATGCATTTAATTTTTTTTTTTTTCCCCTAAAACTATGTAGTTCAATTGATAAAATAGTATGTTTTGAAAAAATTTCTCATCCAAACCATACAATTTTGTTCAAAACCCGAATATTTTTATGGTTTCGTGGTATTTAGAGAGAAATTCGAACGAATCCATCCCCAGTGACTCCAAACAAGTACTCGAGAATACTCTCAACCAGATTCAGAGATTTTGATGCTTTTACGGGCGTATATAAGATTTTCTCACACGTTGCTTCTTGAAGATAGCTAGATAAAGTCGGCAACTTGCAACCCCCTTTCCTTTTATTTACTGCACCTTGCTTGGGAGTTGAGACAAATTGAGTTCATTGATTGCTTGCAGTTTACGTGAGTCTTTTTTATGAGTGCTGATGATTGATCTAGTTGAAAGCTTTCAAAACTTTTTGCATATTTTACAAAGGAAAATATGATGTTTGTGCTGACTATTATATATTAACACGTCAAATGAAAAAAATAAAATTAGTTTTTGATATCATTGTTTACTTACAAAATATATAATTAGTTTTGAAAAATATAAATATTTGTTTTGTAAAACTTTTGATATATATCTTCAAAACACAATTGCTTTTCGTAGAAGAAACCTATATAAAAAAAATATGTTAGCAGACATTGTTAAGATACAGCTTGTGAACTTTTTCATATTTTTCGTCTATTTTCTTTTTTTATAAAAAATGTAACTAATATAAGAAAACTTTAAAATTTTCTTTTAAGTGCTATGAGAAAATGCATCGAAAGATTTTATTAAAAGATATGAAAGAAAATATTGAACCACGGCACATGAATTGCCTATAAATTTAGGACTTTGGTACATAAAGTTTCATTCTTCTATAATTTATTACATATAGTTTATGGAAAACCATGCACCCGAGTATTCTTGTTAGGCTCTAAATTCTAAAAAAAATAAAACTTTAGGCAATAAATTGTCTAAATTTCAAAGTACCAGTACTTGATATGATATTTTCCCAGTTAAACACTTTTGAAGCATTATCTATATCCAAAAAAAAAAAAAAAAAACCGATCTAATCAATGAACTGGATTAAATCAAATAAAAAATATGGTTTTTTTTATAATTTGATTTAAAAATTTTTCAATCCAAATCGGATCGAAAATCTATAATTACTTTGGAAAGATAAATTCAATCAATTTGCAAAAATCAAACCAAACCATATTATAAAAAATGTAGTAATATTTTAGTTCAATTAAATAATATCTTTTCTTATAATATAGCACCAAAAAGAATTTTTTATTTACCTTTATTGAGAAATATATATATTAAAATTTTAATTACCGTAATATATAAATTATATATGTAATTTGACTCAACATATGTACTATATAGTATTTTTATAAATGAAATTAGCTATTAATAAATATTTGAAAATTTTTAATCATATGAATCTTAATTTCATCAATCTCTATTATGATAATACTTATTATTTTAAAATCAATTCGATATTTTTTGCATGAGATTACATGTTTTACAAATATACTTTTTTAAATTGGAAAGTATGGTTCAATTTGTAAACTAAACTAAACGAAACCAAACCGAATTTTTATAGTTTGAAAAAGTTGTTAATTCAAACTATACAATTTTGTTTAAAGCTATAGGAAACTGAACCATATTTTTATAGTTTGATTTGGTTTAGAGGAAAAACTAAATCAAATTAATCTACACTCACTCATAGGAACCAATCCTTTTATAAATATGGAATGCCTTTTCCCCCTTTAGCTTCTTAATCTTCTTAATGCAATTAGGACCGTAATCAAGTCAAGATAAGATGATACAGTGTTAAGCCCTAATACAAGCTCAACTTAAAATCTCAAAGTTTGAACTCGACTTAAACTCGGTTGACTTAAGCTCAATTTTTTTTAATATCGTTTTGAGTCAAACTCAAATTGATATTCAATAAATTTGAGCTCAATTCAATTAAGTTTGTTTAAACTATATATATTTTTTTAATTTGATAAAATTATAGAAAGTCAACCCAAATGCAACTAATATTTGTACACGATTTGAGCTTGATTAGACTTGTAAACTAATCAAGTTAGACACTATAAGGTTGGAGCTTAACTTAATTAACTACTTGAGTATCTTAAGTTTAAGTTTAGCTTGAATGTTATTGGATTGAATTTAAGTAAGATCGAACCAAAGTAAAATAACATAAAAAACAGCTTAACTTGTTCATACACATAAATGCTTGCAAACTATTTATTAGTTCAATTTCCTCAAACAAACACCACTATGCTATGATCGTAACAATTTATTTATATAAACATTAATCTCTTAATAAGATAAACAGTTTACGTTTGATTTTTTCCTCTCTAAAGATATAATATATAATAATTGGGGAAAAAAAAAACAAGTACAATCTTGAGTGATATGGTAACTTAATATTTTTCATAGAATTGTATAATTATGGGTACTTGTGTTGTTTCTATAGATTATTTCATTTTCTTAGAATTCGTGCTTATTTTATTCAACTTATTAATAGGACGGCTTTTCTTCAATCAATAAATAAGATGCCATAGTCCGCCTGTCTAAGTATAAAATTAATATTTAAGTTTAGGATTGAAAGAGAATAGGACCAAAAATTATAGTAAAGTTTCCTCTTCATCAATAAAACCTTCATGGGTATGATTTTCTAGTTTTCCGTTTCTGTTAATACTCTAAAAAATTTAGAACGGTATTTGAAAAAAAAAAAAAAAACTTTGATCAAATGATCAAGGGTTGAGATTTTAAGTTAAATTTGAAAAATACCCTTCTCCCTTTTTTTTTTCCTTCTAGTTTTAATCATACCTCTAATTGAAATAAAATAACTTTTAACTAAGATCAATGAAAATAAATTTATCGCAATTTTTCTATATTACATGCATAATGTGTGCATGATTGCTTGTATAGTTTAACTATGATGGAAATATGAAAAGTTTATTATAGCTTGAAGCTTCATTAATTTCATGACTCCCCTTTAAATTTATAAACAAAGAATCAAAGTCTAGCCTCATATTCAATCATATCCCAACAATAGCACAAACCCTATAAATTACTAAAAATCCAACATTGACATCACTACCAAACCGATGGCATTAACTACTCAAGCTGCTCTTGCACCAGCTTCCAGGCTTTCTGGCACATCAACTGGATCAATGAAGAACCCCCTTCTCACATGAGCTCTAGGAACTTTCACGGTCAATACTCCATCTTCATATCCAGCAGAAATTTCGTCGACGTGGATCTGACCCGGAAGCCTGAATTTCCTCATGAAGCTCCTTGGGGGCTCTCTTGACTCGTCAGTTGCTTCTGTTCTGATTATTAGATACCTTGAGTCCTCTACTTCCACTTTTATTTCTTCCTTCCTTACACCTGCCATATATGTCATACATAACAAAAGCAAAAAAGAATATTATTTTTCAATCTCCAGGAAAGTATTAAATATCTCTTTGTTAGGACGTTGGTATTTATTTAAATCCTAGTTTGCATAATTTAAGATTTGCTTTTTAGGCCGTTTTGCCATTATGCGCCAAATACACACATCTTTAGCTTTGAGCATCAAACCAGTCAAATCCTACTCACAAATTACTCGATTTTGGTTTTGATGTTTCCTCTAGATCAATTCAGACAATGGTGTAGTTGCGCTCTGGCTGATCAAGTAGTTCGTTAAGTTAAGTTTGAGCTTCATAATATTTGACTTAATAAACTTTCAAATGTAATCAAGTTCAAATGTTCGTTAAGATCAAGACACTTCTTAAGTAATCGATATCATTTTAATTGGATGGAAAATATTTTCTTTTTTCTTTTCTAAATTAAGCAAAACTTAGACAACCTTGTTTCAATCTAGCTCGAGTAGATTATTAGCCACTTCGAGTCGAACTCAAGTTTAAGTTCAATTGTATGCTATTTTGACTCACTTTTCCTGAAAGAGGTATGCAGTTACTTGTATTATGTCAGAAACCAGCAAAGATACATTTCCCCGTATGGATATATTCCAACTGTTCCTCAACATATCATCGTCCCTGTCCCAGACATTACAACATGACAAGTATCCCATCAAATGAAAAGAAAGACGGAAAATGGTCCGTGTGGGAGGTTCCCCGTGATCTTAATGGCCGGGACAGGAATCCTGACAGAACCGGGCACACAGATCTTTCTCGATTAATCATGCAGTTGTGTAATAATGCAGCGTTATGAAATTTGGACATTTTTTGAGTGAAATAAACAAACCCAACCATCAACACCAACAGAATGGATGAAAAGGGTTGGAAAAAGATAGAAATAAAAAGGGTATTGATATGATAAGATCATTGCAACAAAGATTATGTGATGAAGTTACCTGGAAGATCAGCAGAGTAGACGTGGAACTCAGGGGTTTGAGTCCAGTGAACATAGTTTTCTGGGATATATTGGTGAGGAAGGTGGAGAGGAGTTGGAAAAAGGACTTGCCATGGATGAGCCTGAAAAGTAGTTGGGATCTCCATTGATGAATAAGGATGCTGCAGAAGAAATGGATATGAGTGTGAGTATATATATAGAGAAAAAGCGAAAGTGCAAGTGTGAGATTGTAGGCTTATGAGAGGCCTGAAATTTGATTCGATATTTTTTGTTGAGTTCCTACAACTTGGAAAAATGATTATGTTAGGGATATTGTTTATGTGAATCTGTGGGGTGCAGATTTAAAGATGCAGTAGAATAAAGACAAAAGAAAAGGTCATCCTTCAAGCTTTTCCACGTTTATTATTAGTTGGCAGGCACTGGGCCATGAGAATCTAATAAACTAGTTGTAAATGTCACAAGGCTTCTTTTTGATAATGAAACCAATCTTCACCATGAATGCCTTTCTTATTGTCTAGTGACATGAAATATTTTTTCAATTAAATGAGCAAGTTGGTCACCATTTTCATAAATTTGATATAAAATTATTCATATTAGAAAAAAAAAAGAAAAGAAAAAGTGATTCATTAAGAGAAAAATTTTATGTAGCATATTCTCATTGTATGTTCTACGGGAAACACTTGAGGCGAGTTAATTTAAAGTTTCAAAGAGTACACTGATTTTCTAGCAACACTACCACAGTTACCATAAAATTGCAAAAAAGTTGTGTGGTAGTGGCTTTATCACTTTTATTAGAAGTGTTACCAGAAAATGCACAAAAAGACAATGCACTTAGTACTAACTCACTAGCTGGCAACTCGCTCCAAATATTTCCCTATGTTCTATACTTGCTTAGTGAAAGTCATGCAACTTATTGAATGGTTTTATACTGTAAATTTGTAATTTAATGGGTACTCTTTGTGCACTCTTTATAAATGTCCTGCCTTATTTCCGGGAGAATAAGGTCTGGCATTGGTGCAAAAATAGTAGAAAGTGTATTCAAAACCAACATTGTGCACATCGCATTCATCGGTCACAGAAAAAGATTTGAACTGAATTACATTTAACGTGAATATCCAATTCAGGCATGAAATAATCAATTCTCTACACTTAAAGGGGCAAACTATATATGGCCATGCTTCACCTTCAAACAACTCAGACATTTTTCTTTACCCCCCTTTATAAAATAGAACACAGTCAAGCATGGCTAACTCTATTACAGAAGAATGAAAACTTGCTAATCACAGACACATCCGACCGCCAGCCAGTTGATGGAAGTGTTCCCATTTCTGAGAAATCAAGCTTCTCTTCTTTCTAGCTCATGTATTCACCCCAAGCACAAAACCGTTGCTATATGATGGAAGATTATCAGAAGGACCATGTCCCCTCACTGGAGAGCGGAATGGATTTGGTGTCACAGGATGGGTAATATGAAGCCCAGCACCACGAAGGACCTGTTTAGCATTTCCACATGAAAGTTCAGACATATCAGTAAAGAAGGCAGGAACTCCTGTGGCCTTGATCGATTCGAGAGCTCCACCCCAACTACCATAGCCATCCAATCTGCAGTTTAGTGCAATGACAACATGAGGTGAAGGCAAATAGTTGGCCTCGTCTTGATAAACACCCCTTACAAGATTCACTCTAACTCTGCTGCTTATTCCTGAAGTCGTCCCAGACAGATTTGTTGGAACTTCAGGCCCTACCATCACTATCTGTATATTCCCTGACCCGTTGAGAAGATGACCGATCTCTGCAAAAGGTGGCATCCAGTCTAACTCCCCTTCTGGCCCAAGATAGTGGAGGATCACCTCTTTGCCTTTGAGTATAAGGTTCTTTGAGCTGATGCAGAGAGTTGTTAATATGTGATAGACTGTCAAAGGGTGAGACATGATGTCAGCAACTGGGCTTGACAATGGTAGTGACCGCAAAGTATAGTACTCTGACCAGCCAGATAGAAGGATTGGGCTTGCTATGCCATTTTGGTGATTGTGTAAGGGTAAATCACGAGGATATTCTTCATTGTTTAGTCCACCCCACAAATCCCACAGTCCTCCTTTACTAGGAAGAAGACCAAACGGGCAATGTGCATAGCAATTGCACTTCCTCCTCCACATGCCCTTTTGATGAACACCTAAAGATTCAAGCCATTTACAGGGCTGCTCAGCAATATATGGGAAGAGGAATATTTTTATTGCCAGTTCTTCTTCTCTTTCCATCATAGCTTCATATAAGCTGCATGTATTTTTATGCGTTTCTTTCCAATGCTGCTTTTGACAATTTGAACTGCAATAGATCATAGCCTTACACTGACTACAACATATAGACTGCTCCCCATGGACTTCCCTCTCACACATTGCACATTGCCTTAAACTCCCATTCGAATTCACTCTTACGTCGAAGATATCCTCCTTAGGTGGTTCAGCATACTTGGTAGGTGTTGAACTAGTGATTGAGCTAGCCCTTTCATCATACCCCTGACCCAGTGGATGCGAGACAGTAACTGCCACAAGGTCATTTGCCTTCGCCATCTCTGGAGGCCATTGCACATCAACCGTCTCAATAAATGGCTCAAAACATGTTATCCTTGGCCATTTCGCACCACCGTCTTTATCCTCCTGAAGAAGTGGATACACCAAAGAAAATGCTCTCATAAACGCATACACAAATCTCATCTCCTCAACACTAGGATTCCTAAACTGAAGACTGCCTGAAGACATGCACCTTGCAACATCAATAACAGGGAAACGATCTGTTCCTGAGACTTCCAACATTAGGGACTTGATCATTCTCTTATTTGAAGGAAACATCAATGACTCAGATTCATAAGTTAACCTCATAACCTCAATGTTGGGCACACGAATGGCCTCTCTCGATCCCGTCATCTTTTTAGCATCACTTTCGGACTTAAACATGTGAAATCCAACATCCCCACCATCCCCTCCAATAAACTGGACAACGGGGAAAGGCTGTTTCTTACTAGACCAATCTGAATCCTTCCCGATCCGAATAGCAAACAAATGCCCCGGACGCAACCGTTTCCAAGGATCTGTCCTATACAATGCAGCAGACGCTCTAAAGAACGACTTAATAAAATTGGTACTAATACCATCAATTTTCGACAAACACGAACCAGATCCAGGACCAAGACCAGGACCGGACCCAAATTGCTCATGAAATCTACCGAAAAGGTTCTTCAAATGTACATCCATTATTATGTACGAACAAAGCTCAGATCTTGACAAATTCTATACAATTTCTACGCCACCCAAATGCCAAATTTACAAGTACCCTATCATAAAAGATCCAAACTTTTCCTACGATGAATTAAAAGACGGAAAAATACCCACGATTCAACATAACTCACGCCCAAAAACCCTTAATTAAATCCAGAAATACTAAAAGCTACAGGGGTCTGCTCAATTTAATAAATAAAATAATAAGGAAGCAATGCAAATGATACAGATTAAGAAACGCTTCTTCTTTCTTCTTCTTCTTCTCTCTGCGCTTTTTTTTTTTTTTGACTTGCCAGAGCGGTTC
Source organism: Lumnitzera littorea (assembly GCA_024138015.1). Taxonomy (NCBI): domain Eukaryota; kingdom Viridiplantae; phylum Streptophyta; class Magnoliopsida; order Myrtales; family Combretaceae; genus Lumnitzera; species Lumnitzera littorea. Next base: position 93,514,397 of record JAMXBB010000011.1, read on the forward strand.
GGTGATGTGAATTTGGATTTGAAGGAAAGTGAGCAGTGCAGAGTCAGCAGCGGTGTTGGTGAAGTGGAGTGGAGTGATGAAGTCAAGACAGATCTTGAGCATTCACACGTTATGATTTGTGAGCTTCGACAAGAAAAGAAAATTTTGGTCAGTACAGGTAAAAGAAATATTGCATCGGTTTTTTTCCACTTTCTCCCTTTATTGATTTTCTTTTTTCCTTTTTTTTTTCCCATCCGACTATTATTTTAGATAGTATTTACTTATATAATTTTTATTATATTGGATTAAACAAAATTTTTTATCCCAATTTAACTTATAAATTTACTTAGTGATGAAACAAAAATTAAGTTAATGAATTGAACAAAATGCCTAAATTTTATTTCATCTGTATCGTAATATAAAAATAAAAAATATTTTATATTCTGAAAAATATCCCTTCATATTATAATACTAAATTAATTAATATTATTTATTACAAAAAATTATTTATTTTATAATATAAATAATTAATTTTTTAATATAAATTTTATATCCAATACTGTTTAAACCAGATATAGAATTAATCTTCCCAATACTTACCTTATAATATTCTCTTTTTCCGGTTCAACTTTTACAATTAAAGGTTACTTTATAATTAGAAATTCAACCTAATTTATCTCATTGGAAAATACAACATTTATAACTCTAATGATTCATTTCATTGATTTCACAAATGTAGAATAGAATTGCTATTATTGAAAAATGATGATCCATAATTTTTTTACAGGATAATGGGAAATATTTATTATTTGGTTTTTTATGGTATATTTTCATACTTGTTGACGAAGTCCCATGAAATAGCTATTATTTATCTATTCCATTGTTGATGAATTATAATTTTATTTTTATTTTATTTCATTTCATAAGCCAAATGTGGCATAAGGGCGTTGGTTTTGTCTTTTGAAATTAGGGGGAAAAAAAGAAGAAGAAGGAAGAATAGAAGCCGAAGAAACATGATATGCTTTGATACATAGTATTATTATAAATTGTGATTATCTGTTTTTCTTTTTGTTGTGTATTTTGCCTATCCCCACCAAACCTTTGCTATTGTATAATTAAAACCCGAGACTTCAATTATGTGCTATTAAATGTTTGGTGGCTAAACTTTTAAATTTAATTGAAAATACATCATTTTATATTTTTATACGTCCACTTTATCTGTAATATTTAAAATTTAACATTTACAGTTTGCAATTTCATTTTCTTTTCCTATTTCAAAGCCAATTTTAACAATAAGCTACATCTAGTGGATAAGAGTTTCAATCTGGAAGCCTAATTAACTAAGTATGGAAGTTTCAAAACCAAAAAACAACTACAAATCGACTCAAACTAGCCCTGAGTAGGTATCTAACCAGTTCGTGCATTTACTTTTTCTGAATATTAAAGAAAACGAGCAAAATGTAAAAGAAATTTTAAAGACTCCTGATATCATCAATGATTCCTTGAATCTTTCAAGATTTGGCTTCTTTTGAATTGATTTGCTTCAGAGACAACTTTAGAGTCCGTTTTTACTATGACACAATCCTACCTTCTTCTTTGTGCAATTTTTAGGTCTTTCATGATTGATAATGTTCATTAATTCTAGTAACATGACACATCGTATCTTCAACTTGAGAGCTATTTGAATTACTACATTCAAAACCAAAATCATAATCTGTTTTGTTTAAGCTTAAGGCTTCATCAAGATCCATCCTGATGAGCCACTCGTGGCTATAATCTGTCTTATTAGTGAAGGAATCCAATTGCTTGTCCAAAAATATATGGGTAAATTTTTGTAACCTATTTAACCAATTTGTCCTATAAAAGATAAAAAATTGTTTTAAGGAAATTTTAATAATTTAATATAATGATAAAGCAGTAAAGTAGAGTTTAAGAACATTTTTTTTTTTTAACCATTTAGAAATTTAAGTGCTTGAATTCAAAAATCTAAAGTCTAAGTATGTATAAAGTAAGAATAAATCGGTATATTTGTAATTTATTTTTATATTTATTTAAATTTGTTTTAACTTTTTTCCTGTTTTGAAAAATTGAAAAATTTTGCTACTTCAACTAATCTATTTTTTTAAATTTATTTTTCATTCCTTATAGCAAACCTATTTGAATTGATATTTTATGATATGTTGTATACTCTTATGATATATATATATATATATTTTTTAAAAAAGGTATGGCTGGTCCTCTTTGGTACGACAATAGACGCAAATTCCCCGTACTCGCCATCATCATTAACGACTCTCCCTGACACGAAAGCGATTAGCTTGTGGATATCGAGGGGACCATCTTGTTGTACATACCGAATCGGTCAGACAAGTGAATTCCACTCCCGGCACCAGCTCCACCTTTGCGATTGTAAATTGGCCGAGCGCCCGAACTTAAATTTAGGTATAATTTTATTGCATAATTTTTATGATATTAAATTTGATAAAAAAATTTATTTTATATTTAATTTATAAATTTATTTGGTAACTGAAAAAAAATTAAATTGATAGATTGAATGAAATATTTAAATTTTATTCTATCTAAATTACAGTATAAAAATAAAATTCATTGGACAAAAAATAATAAATATCTTATATTTCAAAAATAACTCACTATATTATAATATTAAGTTAATAAATATTATTTTTATTAAATATTATAAAAAATTATTTATTCTATAATATAAATAAATAATTTTTTAATATAAATTTTATATCTAATACTATACAAATCAAACATAATACAATAAGTTTATATTATCTAATTCTCCTTATACTTATCATATCCGATCCTTACAACTAAACACTACTTTAAAATAGGTTCGTAAGTAAATTTATTAATAAGCACGTAGTCTATATTATATTAATATAATGATTTTTACTTTTAGTTGTATTAATAAGTTTGACTTTAAACTTACATAAATATACAAGCTTAAACTTGTTCATAGACTCATTTAAATATATGAGTTTGAACTTATTTACAGACTTGTTAAAATATATAAGTTCGAGCTCGTTTACCTAAACGATTATAATTGAAGACATTAATTTAAACACTATAGTCCATATGTTACAGACACTAATAATGTTCACGATCTTATACAATTATAATAATAGCACCATATGCTACACCATTATCATTACTCTTGGGTCTGCTAAGTGCGTATGCTAGAGACAGTAATAATGTTCATGATCGTATATATTTATAATAATAACACCATGTATATATTACCGTATATGTTTTCGTCTATATCAATATAACAAGTCCTTATGCATATAGACACTATATGAGGATGGTAATTACTATTGATATTACATTTTCATTTTCGGTATGTAGGCATTTATAGAACAAAATACAGTTATAGAAGGCATTGAAGAGTGCTCTAATGCTAAGAACGAGAACTCTTGTCAAGTCAACCCTCTTGTCAAGAATAAAAACTATAAAGCCATAAATGAGAGGAAAAAAGTGAAAGAGAGGGCTCCTGATATTAGGGGTTGTCCTTTGTATTTATAGTAGGTGATTGAATATGTATAATTGAATGAGGCCTATAGAGTTAGGCTTGAGTTATGAGTCGGTTAATATAAGTCTACCATCTATTTGGTAAAAAAAAAACACTATCAATACTTGCCTCCACTCTTTTTAATGACAAGTTCAACAAAGAGACTTCCTAGGTAGGTCGATTTCGTAGGAACTCTAAAAAAGTTTGCAATCAAGGGCCTAAAGAGACTATGATGCTATAAGAGCCTGAAAGGTGAAGGTTCGGAAAGGCTGGAGCACTTGAAGATGTCATACAAGGCATTAGATTAGAGTATTCAACCCTTTGCCATTTAGTGGTTTAGGGTTTTTAGGTAGCTCGTCATTTATTTGTTAGATTTATGGTATTATACTCGTCGTCAATTGATGACTTAGAGCTTCTCAATTAGCTCGTTATCCTTTATTAGGACTTATATCATCATGCCCCTCACCAATTGATGATTTAAGGCTTTTCAAACAAATCATCATCCTTTATTAAGACTTATAGCATTACTTCCATTGTCAATTAAAGACTTAAGGACTCATAAATAGCTTGTCATCTTTAAGGTTCTGACAATATTGTGGTCTAAGCAGGGGTAGACTTCGGTTCAGGCCTGTTTAATGTCAAAAGGGGTTGGATAGTGGTCAGTTTAGGGATGGCACGCATTGGGTTTGACCTCGGATGGTCGGCTCCTAATAGTTTTGCTCGGCTATAGCATAGTGAAGATTGTTGCATTCAGATTTAGCGCTTGGACTACAGTTAAGTGGAGAGTTTGGCTCGGCATGCTGGTTAATCACCTCGGCAACATCTTGGATGGCATTGAGAGCAAAATAGCTTGGCAGATTGAACTGGGGCAAGTACTGCTCCTTGGCGCTTAACTCACCTCAGATAGCTCAGCGAACGATCTTAGAGAGCCCTCGGGCTTAGGAGCGTGTAATCAATTCTTAATCTCTATTATCTCCTTCGAGTTGTTTGAGATTTAGGATCAAATATGGTTTAGGTCCAGTTTGCTTGTCTTTGAGAATGTAAGGTTAGAGGTTAGGAATGTTGAAAGAGTCTGAGACTCCATATCCTTCATGTAATTCGATCCTATAGGTATTAGGATTGATCTTTTCAAACACTCTAAAAGGTTTGTCGACTCTAGGAGACAACTCGCTCTTTCTTAAATTTGGGAATCGTTCCTTGCTAAAGTGTATCTAAACCAAATTGCCTAATTGAAATTTTCTCTTCTTCCGTCTTTAGCTTCATTTCTCAAGCTTAATAGCAGCTTGAACCAATTGCTCTACAACCTTCTAGTGCATGGCCTTGATGGCTTTAACTCTCTCGACAACAGGTCGGTCTTCATTAAGCATCTGTTGGGGTACTTGGTCCAATGGCAGTTTAGGGTTGATCCCATAGGCAATTTTGAATGGAGACATGCTTGTGACGCTGTAGTCAATCCGATTGTAGGCAAATTTGATGATTGGTAAACATATATCCTAATTGACTATGTTTTTTCTGATAGCGACCCCTAACAAAGTTCTTACAGTTTGGTTGACAACTTCAGTTTGTGGATGGCAGGATGTATTGTACAATAACTTGGTTGTTAATTGCCTCTAAAGTGTCCTCTAAAAGTGGCTTATGAACTTAGAGTCTTGATCCAAAACTATGGTTCTGGGCATGTCGTGAAGCTTAATCACCTCCTGCAAAAAAAGAAAAGAGATAGCTAAAGCATCATTAGTCTTGGAATAGGGTACGAAATATGCCATCTTGCTAAATTGATTCAAAACCATCATAATGGATTCCTTTTCTCGGAACATCTTCGGTAATCCTAACATAAAGTCTATACTTAACTTGGACCATGGTTTGGTCAAGATTGGTAAGGGTTGATAGTGTCCTTACTCGGCTCGAAACTTAGCTTTTCAGTAGGTTGCACATCTTTCTAGCATGGATCGAACATTTCTCTTCATCTTTAGCCAAAAGAATTTAGAAGATAAAACCTCATAGGTTCGGCGCTAGCCAAAATGTCCTATTAATCCCCCTCCATGCACACTAGCAGTCCTAGAATGGAATAAGTCGAGATACATAGTCCCCTCTTCTTGAATAAGTATTCATCCTCCCTGTGATAGTTGTCTAGCGTCCGTCCTTCCTCACATCGAACGCAGATAGGACTAAAGTATGAGTCCTCGCCATACAAATTCTTGATGGTTGAAAACCTAAGTAGCTTCATCTACAGCTTGTTAGGAGGGTATGTTGTCTTAATAGGGCGTTGGTTACTACATTGTTCTTTCCGTTCTTATATTTGACAACATAAGAAAAACCCTCCATGAACTCAACCCACTTGGCTTGTCTCTAGGACAACTTCGATTGGCTCTTTAAATATCTTAAGGATTCATGATCGGTGTAAATCATGAATTTCTTAAGCAGTAGGTAGTGTTGCCATACCATTAGGGCTCGGATTAAGGAGTAAAACTCCTTGTCGTAGACGGAGTAGTTGAGTGTGGCTCCTTAAAGTTTTTTATTGAAATAAGCAATAGGTCGGCCTTCCTGTATCAACACAATACCTATGCCTAGTTCAGATGCATCACACTTTATCTCAAATACTTTGTCGAAGCTCGACAGAGCTAAGATGGGGGTTGTAGTTAGCTTCTCCTTCACATTTTCAAAACTCCTTCTCTCTTTCTCACCCCATCAGAATTTAACATTCTTCTTTGAGAGTTTGATGAGTGGGGTGACAATCTTACTGAAATTCTTTATGAATCAGCGATAGAATAATGCTAGTTGTGGAAACTTATCACGTCGACAGAATAGGTCAGCTTGGGTCATTTTATAATCGCTCTTACTTTCTCCTCATCAACTTGGATGCTACCTCCACTCACAATAAATCCCAAGAAGATCACCTCAGATTAGTAGAAATCGTACTTGTTTAGATTGGCGTGGAGCTGTTTAGCTCAAAGTTTTGCAAGCACTTGTCGGAGATGCTTTCAGTGTGCCTCCAGGTCGGGACTATATACTAGAATGTTGTCAAAATAAACTACAACAAACCTTCACAATAACTTTCGGAGTACGTGATTCATAAGTTGCATGAATGTGCTTAGCACATTAGATAGCCTAAATAGCATTAGAAGCCATTCATACAAACCATGTCGTGTCTTGAAGGCAGTCTTCTACTCATCGCCTTCACGCATTTGAAGCTAATGGTATCCAGATTTGAGATCGATTTTAGAGAATACTTTTGCTCCATTTAACTCGTCTAACATATCATCAAGCCCGGGTATGGGATATCTGTACTTGATGGTGATTTGATTGATGGCTCGGCTATTCACACACATCCTCCAAGACCCATCTTTCTTCAGCATTAATAAGGCCAATACAACGCAGGGGCTCAAGGACTCACATACGTACCCTTTCTCCTTGAGGTTGTCTACTTACCTCTGTAACTCGGTAACTTATTCAAAGTTTAGTTTATAGGCAGGCTTGTTTGGTGGGGCAGCCCCTGATTGCAAGTCAATCGTATGCTCGATGCTTTAGATTGGGGGTAGACCCTTCAGAAATAGATCGACAAAGTCCTTCAGTAGGGTTTTTATCTTGATTGACAGCTCTTCTTCCTTGGGCCTTATCTCCAGAAGCCTCCTGACAAGCAGATAGGTAGGTCCCTCTAGCTCCATTTCTCTTTTCAGTTTGGCTCGAGTCAGTGTCAAAGCCCTCTTCTATGGGGTTCGACTAAGCTGTGATTGCATGATTTTTACTTGCTCAGTAGTCATGGGACTCAATTTCATCCTTCTTGCTTTATGCTCCGTAGAACATTTGTTCCTCTTGCTGTCATACGTAATTGCTCGATTAAACATCCATGGTCATCTAAGTAGAATGTGAGACGCACTCATGGGCCGTACATCATAGAACACTTCATCTCAATATTTGCCAATGCAAATTAGCATAGACACCTACTTGTTCACTTGTAGGTCTCCCTCATTACTAAGCCAATGAAGCTTGTAAGGTTTTGGATGAGGCATGGTCAACAATTTCAACTGCTAGACCATAAATGCCAAAGCTCCATTGGTGTAGCTCCCACTGTCTATAATCAGCGCACATAGTGATTTATTCACCTGGCACTTAATATGGAAGAGATTTTCTCTTTGTTCCTCTTCAGGTGGAAGACTAACATTCATCGTCCTCCTCAATACTAGAGCGGTCGACACAAAGTTGCCTTCCTCACTGTAGATGACTTCCTCATCGGACAGCTTGACTTGTCCATCCTCTCTCAGCTCCTCTACTTTTTCATCTGTACTATTGACCTCTATAGTCGGCACCTTACCTCTGATCGCCATTGTTTGCCTATTTGGACACTGAGTGGCCATATGTTCAAATCCTTAACATTTGAAACACTTGATCTCATTTGTCTTCCTCCCTGAACTTTGGCCCTTCTTAAACTTCCTTGGGGGTTCTTTCTCCTCTGCTCAGGTAGTCTAAGTAGGTTGGGTCTCAATGACCTTACTCTGTTCTGTTAGTACAGGTTTGCTTGAAACTGGTTAGCTATTGCTAGGACGGTTGACAAGTGGTCGGAATCTTCCTATTCGACGCCTTTCTATCCTTTGGGCAGCTCGGATTGTATCATCGAGCGTTCTAATGTTCAGGGTTTCCAGGACATCTATGATCTCATTCTTCAATCCACCAATGAATTGAGATATAGTTCGGCCTTCGAGTTCTACGACTTCGCATCGGATCATTAGCATTTGGAATTTTTTAATGTAAGCGTCCACACTCAATGCTCATTGTCTCAGTTCTTACAGTCTCTTGAAGGTATCCTGCAAATAATAGCTTGATACAACTTTCTTTGCATGACTCTCTTCATTTCATCCTAACTCCTAATCTCTCATTCTCCTTCCCTTCTTCTGGTGGCTTGTAAGTTTCTTCACCATAAGGCGACATAACTAATGAACTCTGACATAGGAAGTCTAACCTTTACATAACTAGTGGCATTTAAACTGCTTGTCAATCTTATCTACTCAATCTAGGTAGTCTTCAATATCACCACTTCCAGAAAAACTTGGGATACGTATCTTAAGTCCTTCGACTGTAGGGGCTCGTACATTTTTTTCCTCAGGCTTGTACATTTCTTCCTCTGCCTTGTCAACTCCTTTTGCTTCCTCTTCGATCTCTTCTAGCGCTAAGCTTCGTCTAACATCCCTACCAACTCCTTTAACTCGGGGTGGGCGAGCCGGGGCATTAACTTGGCCAAACTGACCATTTCCTTGTTGTTGCTGCTCATGTTCTTTGATGAGGCTATTTCTAGCCCGTTGTTTATCTTCTTGGATAACAGTCATTAGGCTAGTTACAAAGTTGGTAAGCTTGTCCAAACGGCCATACACTGATTGAGGTGAAAAGCTTCCTTCTTGCCCTTGACCATGTCAAGTAATACTTTCTTGGTTTCCTAATGTCCCTTGTATACTTAAATCCGACATTAATGTTTACTTCGCAATGACAATTTCTCAACAAACACACAGTTAACTACACTTTATTTTGGAGTATCGAAAACAGGGAAAAATAGAGTACAAAACACTTCTTACTACTAAACTTCAAAGCTAACAATATAATCATTATCACATGAGAGCAGTGACAAACTATTAAAAGAACATAGTAGCAGAATCCAACTTCAAACATAGCCAAGCTTTGATACCAAGATTATACGGACTCGTAGATAAACACATGAACCTGATATCACGCGTAACCAAAGGGATAAGTCCAAGCTACAAGATGGCTTAAAGGGTAAATGATAGTCGAAGGTTAAGTAGAGGGTTCTCATGTACCGACGAAGGATATGACACACCAACGCCTCACACGAGCTTAGGTCACACTTGATACGACACACAAGTATGGTTGGAGGTCACTTGCCATTAGTTCACGCTCTAATGGATTAGATAAAAGTAGCTCAAGAGTAAAAGGGACACTTAGCTCGAGAGTGAAAAAGTTCAGTGTATTCTCTCTATTATGATCTCCTTCACTTTTACAATATGACGGTATTTATATTATCCCGTTTGGGCAAATCCTAAATTACAGAAATTACAAAAGAATGGTTCTTATTTGCTAAAAACAAAAGAATAATTTATAAGGAAAATATAAAATCATGCAAAAGACGGAACGTGAACATTCTTTGTCAGAAAGGATAGTACAGATGTCGGTAAAAGACATTGCACGCACGTTTTTAATGTAATTTTGACAATATTGTAGTATGGGTAGAGGTGAACCTCGGTTTAAGCCTGTTCAACGTCAGAAGGGGCTGGCCAATGGTTAGTTCAGGGATGGCTCACATTGGGGTTAACCTCGGATGGTTGGCTCTTGATAGTTTTGCTCGACCTCGGCATAGTAAAGATTGCTGCATTCAGATTTGGCACTTAGACTACGATTAAGTAGAGGGTTTGGCTTAGCATGCTAATTGATCATCTCGACAACATCTTGGATGGCATGCAAAGCAAAATAGCTCGACAGATCGGATTGGGGCAAGCACTGCTTCTCAACGCTTAACTCACTTCAGATAGCTCGACGAACCATCTAAGAGAACCCTTGGGCTTGGGAGTGTGTAATCAATCCTTAATCCCTATCAGGATTTATAGCTATTATGTTTGCCACTCTTAAAAGAGTTTAAGACTTTCAACTTTCGTTGTCCTTTCTTATGACTTAAAGATCTAAGGATATCATTATCTCATCATTCGTTAAATATAGGACTTAGAGTTTAACGCTTTGCGATTTGCTTGTGACCTGTACATATATGGTTTAGAGCTATTGAAGAGTAGCCTATTAACAAGTTATACTTGTACGAGTCTCACACTCTTCTTTGCAAGAGGTAGAAATGGATCTGCTAAAAATTAAATACATCGTTATAAGTATCAAATAGTTGACACTTTGGGCTCATTGATGTTTAGGTCATGGAGCAACACATAGATAAACATGATTTAATACATGATTCATAAATCAAGTGCGAATACTAACAACAGATTAGCAAAAGACACAACATGAAGCATATATTTTGAAGAATAAATAACCAACTGATCATAAATAGTAGTAGCGAAATTTAACTCATCTTCAATCAATGTGAGTTAGTGCATGAGGGGCGTGAAGCGTAGTAGCTTTGGTGCCGAGTACTCATAATTATTGCTTAGTAATTGCTGGTAATAGACCTCTACAGGGTGTGTGAAGCTTGATTAGCACTTGTGGTAATATACGATAGTGCTCAAGAAGATTTTTCTCAAAGAAAATTAGGTAGTGACATTTCCATATCAGCTCTTGATTGCTTGGTAAGCCGCTCTATCTTTATTCCTAACTGCCAATGGTGTTTATTCCAGTATCTTTGTTGGTATCTCCTTAACTGAACAAGTGGAGTTCAGGAACAGCACGCCCAAATAAAATTGCAATAAGGAGCCGCTTGATAAATGTAAGAAGAAAAACTCGAGATCAAAGCCCTTTGCTTAGCTCAGAAATTGGGGTTGTTCATCAAATATGACTCGGATGAATTTTAAGCTTGGTTCCTAACCCGTTATTTGCTTCAGGTTGATACTTGGAATTGAAACACTCCTGGCTGCTTGGAGCTCAATCGTTGAAGTGTGCGGCTCTGCAGATTGTCTGTTTTATTTTGGTCAAGTATAACTTATGCCGACCTTGGGCACTTAATTAGACTCGGAAATTGCTGCTGCTGGATTGTGCTCGCATAAGAGCTTGTTTCATGAACTGTTTGCCAATTGCTTGTGAAAATTATAGGAGGGCAGTTTGGGTAAATGCTCGTAGAATGAAAACTTAGCCAATTATGCTCGGTGCTCGTTACTCACCTCGGTCACTTAAATTTTTTGGCTTGCCATATTGTCTATTAGGCTCTAGCATGAATGTTCAGGTTTTGTGAAGTTAGGGTAAGCCTAATCTCTGTAATTCGATTCGAACGTTCAAGGCCTGTAGAGTTGCAACGTAGAGCTTGGGTTTGCTTGTAGAAACATTGGTTCTATGTTTTCTCGGAGCTCGACACTTCCAAGGGTGGCATTTTCTTTCTTGTCATAGTACGAGCTGTTCGGATTACTCACTGCCAGAGCTCGGCAAAGCTTGGATGAGGTACTTGCTGCAGTGAAGAGCATGAGAGTTACTCGGCCGGCTAGTCTCGGGTCGTGAGAGATCAGGGGATGAACTTAAGACTTGGTTCCATTCGCAAAGAACTCAAGTCAGGTCAGCTGCATGGATAAGCTTAGACTTGATTCTGTTCGTGAAGAACTCATATCAGGTCGGCAAGTTCGGACTTATCCATTCCGGTGGATGCTCGGAGCTCAGATTGGTAACTACTGTTGAATAGTGACAACCACGCACCGATTCAGTAGAAGCATCACCCGATCAAATGCTGAGTCTATAATACTGATTTCATTCTTGTATAATTTTGACAGAAGTTCTTCTTCAAAGTATTTGGCTCCAGAAATATGTCGTGCAAGAAGACAATATTGACATACGTTGACCTACTCATCAAGATATTGCATCATGGTCACAGATTTTTTTTTTTTTCTAATGACGCATCATTTTCCCGAAGACTGCCTATCAACCACTCTTTCTTTGCCTTTCTATAAATTTCAGCTTCAGAATTTCTTCCACTCTTTTCCAACCCAGCTAAAAGCAAATCATATGTGCCAAGTGAAGGATGAATATTTTCCCCTCTCATGGTTTTATAAATGTCAAGTGCTTTCTTAGGACTCCCAGCAAAGAAATAGAAACTCATTAATGCAGTGTGGGAAGCAACATTCTTAAGCTCATGAGGCAGTAGATTGAAAATTCTTGCTGCATAAGTTGTCCTTCTAGCTATGCCCCATCTATAAATTAAAAGTGCAGCTTGGTATGAATTCAGATATTGTCCAACCCCAATCATTATCTTCACAATGTCAACCGCCTTCTCAAAATCATCTTATCTAATCAAACAACCAACCAAAGCGAGAAATGTATTTCTCCCCACATCAATGCCAGCTTTCATACCATATTCAAAAGCCATTAAAGCCCAATGTATTCCACATCGATCACAATTTGCCTTAACAATACTATATATGGTCATTGCATCTGGTTCTACATTCTTATGGGCTGCTTCGGAGAGTAAATGGTAGACAGCAATGAGGCTTTGCTTCTTGTAAAATCAATAAATTCCAAAATCTGTAGAACAAGAATCAGGAGAATTCCAAAATCTAGAGATCAGGCATTGCTCCTCGAGGAGATCCAAAACGTGTGATATGTGGCCGCTATGGTGAATATATATGTGATGAGATAGATGATGATGCTTGAGACCAGAATCCGGATTTGCTGTTCTCTTCGACACCTGTTTTGATCGGCAATTGCTGTCACACACCGGCCTTGTATGTACTCCTATTTGATTCAATTGCCAACCGCCATGTGAGCATTTTAGGTCGGTATAATGGGGTTCTAAGCGCTGCCGTGCTATTCGGAATAGTCGGAGCGGTAAAGAGCTCGGATCCTTGATGTACAACGCCACTTAGGCGTTCAAGTCCGCTTGGTGTTGTATACTCGGCGAGTATGTGAGTAGAGAAGCCTACTAGTCTCAGCTCTTGTCGAAGTGAGTGCTCAGCAGGTAGTAACTTCATCTTGGAGTTCGGTACTGCATTATGGGCTCAAATTTCGACCATGCTCAGTGACTAGACAGCAGCTCCGCTTTGGAATTTATCAACGGCAGGAGAAGGTCGAGATATGAATCAAGCTTTTCATATTTTCTTCTATAACTTGCCTCGTTCAGCTCGGACATGTCCAACTATAAAACTGAGTTTGGCTGATGCCGTGTTGTTGTTTGGCAGCTCGGTTGATGCGCGGCCAGGCCCAATACAGCTCGGCCTTATTGAATTGAAGGTTTACAAATAGGAAGAAAGTTCATCGGAGATCGGGTGTATTGCCGGTTAAGCGCTTTTGCAATCCGGTTAGTTCGAAACTTGATCTCGGTGAAAGAGAAGCACAGTTCATTCAAGAATTTAGGCGAACTGTTCGTGAGCAACAAACCACAACATCCAAGCAAAGCGGCTGCCCATGAAAAAGCACGAAGCGCGTGCGTGCTGCTGGCTGCTGCGGATGATGGCTAAGCATAGATGATTCTTCGGCACTGATAATTCTGCAATTATTTTTAATCTAACAACAGAATTGGAGTAATATAGACTAGTGCTAAACGAAGCATCAACCGACTGCCGAAACGTTATGATTTATGGCAATCAACTAACAAAACGAAGACCATGGGAGAAATTCTTAAAGGCCGAAAAGAAGAATTTCTTAGCTTTTATGCTTTCGTATTGGGGAATGTGCTAAGATCAGGCCCAGAATCTGTTACAGGTGTTGCTTAGCTTTACATGGATGAAATCCATACCTCTTGGTCGAGTGACACAGCGGCAGTCAGACGGCAGTTTCTTATACTTATCCAGTACAAACAAATATTTAAGGAACGAAGAAACCGCAGTCTATTTGCTAAAACAGCGCTATCAACAATTACTAATTACACGTGTCTGTGTATATATATTTTCAATGTTACAATAATGATATATCTATCTATATATATTAAACCGATAACTACTTATTAGACCCAATCTATATTTTAATTTTTTTTTTTTTTACCCTGCTTTGATTGACTTTCAGATTTAATTTACTATAACTCATCTATCTATCTATTATTATTAAAAGAGCAATTACCACTTTATG
>JAMXBB010000011.1:93530113-93629785 GCA_024138015.1 Lumnitzera littorea
ACGTATATGAATAGTATCGTATACGTAGAAATACGAGTATATTTAAATAGTATATATATAATATACTATAATATTAATTTAATAAATAAAGTAATTTAATAAATATATATAAGTGTACACTAACTTTAGGAAAAACTATAATTAATAATTAATTTAGAAAATTTAGTAAAATATAGTAATAAATATTAATATACGTATATATATGTATATACCGTAAAATACAAAATAATAGGAAAATATAGGAAAAAGTATAAAAGGACACGTAATACTCCCATATGTTGTTATGTCACCACTTAAGTATAAATTAAGTAATTTTGTAATTAATAATAATAATAAAACAACTAATTAATTAGAAAAGTAATAAAGTAGAAAATTTTAAATTAATAAATCTTAAACCCCAAAAATAAGTAAAAATGGGTAATTATAGTAAAATAGATCTAAAATAAGAAAATAACAAATTATACGATTCAAATAATTATTAAATCATAATTATACTAAGGAAAGCTTAAATTAATATTTTATAACTATTTAAGTTAAAATGATTAATTTTGTGATATTTTTATATGACAATCAAAACTATAGGTTACAACATCCAAAACGGATCCTGTTACGAGAAAGTACGTTTAAAAACGATCAAAATTAATTATAAGTTCATAAAAATCTAAGCTAAATCGAAAAAATTAAAAGCGATTAAGTAAAAAGCTCAATTCGTTTATTTCATACAAACCAACAGCTAAATTAAGTAAACAGTATAAAATGCAATACTAGCTTAGTTATTTAATTCCTAAATTTACTACTTTTCGTATTCCCTCATGTCAGGTGATTACAACATCAACATCGACTTACCAGTCGACTATTACGACTCTTAACTTTCAGTATGGTTAAGTGAGTGTTTCTAATAATTTTGTACTTGTTTATATATGTAGATAGTGAATATTAATTGTTATTAATAATTGAATATTATATGGGGCTGGTTTATACTTGTGTGTGAAACTGCTTGGTAATAGTAAATTTACTTTAAAGTATAATAATACAATGATTGATGCATAGTAAATTCAATAATAATTGATTTGTATGTGATTTTGTTGAACAATTAATAAAGAACTTAACATTATTCGACTTGAATTTCCTAAATTAAAATATGCATAATCATACACTATATAACTAATTTCGGCCATCACATCACACGGGAGTAGCGAGAGGTCATACGTAGGTTGATTATCTGTGATTATAGTGTTTTCCTACGGTGTATACTTGCGATATGACCTTATCCTGACTTGCGGGAACACTAGGCATTAGAGGCGACAAACATTTGACTAAGGGTCAAGTCCAAAGGCCTCCGTTTAAAGGTGAGTGAAAGTTACGTAAACCGATTTACAATCATATGTAAAACTAAGTTTTTACTAAAACTGAAAATGGATATACTATTATATTTTGAATATGAAACGTAGAGTTTCGTTGTTATGAAAGTTCTAGTATGATATCCGGATCTGATTTTGGAGGGTGTTAAATTTGAGTTACATACAGTACCTAGTTACTTACATATATTTGTATGGTATATTAATTGTTCATGCATTTATTTGATTAAATTAAATTGTTGTATAACTTGTTTGTTCTATGGTTGAGGTAAACATTTTACTAAGCTAGTTAGTTTATAACTTCGTAGTTTGCTTGCACAGATTGACTTGTTCATGGATTCGGTTCACAGGATGCTCGAGGTTAGTAAACCATTTATAGGTTAATGTGAAAGCAAGATTAGTGATGAGAGTGAACTTATACTATTGCACTTAGACTTTGAATCTTATTCTGTAATATAATATATTATCAGTTTGAATCTAAAGTATTACAAACTTATTATTTGTAATTATCTGAAATGTATGTTATTTATAATTTAATAGTATTATGATCATAATCATGTAATGATATTACTTGTGCTTACTTAACTTTAGGTTATTAATTGTAGTAGTAGCTTTATATATCACATGAAGGATTGTCGATTGAAATGGAAAATCAATTTATAGTCTTTTGTACGATATATGGTAACTGTCATGACTAGCTCCCTTGGGTCATGACAGGATTAGCAAGTTTAGCAATATTGACTTTAAATCTTATAAAGTATTCATTTGTTATTTTTAATGCATGTAACATTTGTATACCATTTGAATCAATAATTGCATTGTATATATTATTATCCAATCTAATTATATTATTTAATATATACATTTTACATTAAACCCTATAGCTCCTTAAAAATTATTAAAATAATTTAATTACAATTAAATCCTTTCATTAATTTTACCATTTCAATTACTCCATATCCACCAACATAAATTACACAATTACATTTTATAGAGGCAATTAAAACCATTAGATATATTTTTCAAATTTGATTCCTACTCTATATGATACAACTTGGAGTGTACGCGGCGAACACGGACTACAAATGGATATTCGGAGTTCAAGTGGGAATGAGGAATGAGAAGTGAAATGGGGTTTTGAACGTGGATGTGGATGAATATCACACACTAAGATATAAATACACTTAGGGGTTGGGCTTGAATCGGGTTTTGATACGACTTATGAAAACCACACTAAAGCTCGAGTTTTCAAATGAGGATTAGATACGATTGACTAACTCGCCCGAATGAAGTAGCTCGCTACAATCTTAAGGATAAGATTAATAAGAATATAAGAAAGATTAAAAAATAAAGTAATGTAAGCCTTATAACTGTAAGATAGGAGTTAGCATATAAAGTTTAAGATGATTAATTAAAAGATTTGATTAAGTCTAAATTGTAATACGAAACTAGAAATATTAGTAAATGCGATCTCGTAAGTTTGAATTTAGGAAAATAAATAATAAAATAATAGAATATAAAATTTTCAAATTATTAATATATTACTTGTTATTTATCAAAAATACATAAAAACGTATTCTAGTGACTAACGAGTCACTGGAAATAAATTATATACACACTAAAAATTATAGAATAACATAAATAATATTTAAGAGTATTTACTTGTACTTCATATGTATTTACGTGTAGGTAAAAATATGCAAAATTACTTAAAATGCTTAAAAATTCCAAAATAATTAAATAAAATTATAAAAAAATCAAGGGAAAATAAAAAAAGTGGAGATCTATACAAATCGAGGCCACGGTAGGTTGGGGAAGAAAGTAAAAAATTGACTAATAAAAAGAAGCCAAATAGAAAGCTAAACATAAAGGGATTTGGGCTAAATATCAATCCAAAAATTAAAGAGAAAATCCCTTAGAATTCTATAAATACCCCAACTTTTTCAAAAGCTCATTTGGTTAGTTGGAGTGTGAAAAAAATTGAGAGAAGCGAAAAATATAGAAATTAGGGTTTATTTTAAAAAATTACAAAAAATCTGTGTAGTTAAGGCAATTAGACCAAACCCACAATCCACCACCAACTAAAATCAAATAGCTGCCACCACTATACCCCATACCTATTGTCTGGACCGGTCGATACACTCTAGACCACCGTTGATGGCTGGAAGTGTAGGAGTCTAGTGAGTCCCAAATTTAGCCCGATTTTATGTAATTTATTAAAATTATTAATTTTATCTAGAAAATTATGAATTTTATTATTCTAATATTTTGTTGTATGTAAATTTAGGAAAAAATATTGGTTAGATTTAATTATATCTGAAAATATAGGTTGCTTAAAAAACCATACAAAACTAAGTATGTTTCGATTTAGAAATAAATAGATTTATGAGTATAGTTTTGGACTCAAAATTTTTGTATAGACTACTTAGATGATATAAAACAATGCCACAAAGCTCTTTTTTAGAAATTAATTTTTTAAATTTTTTTTAGTAATTTTTAGGCTCTAAAATGATGAATAAAATGAGTAATTATAGACTAATTAGGTAATTAAATGATTAATTACTAATTTAGTATATAATTAGCTATTTAGGAATATTAATCTCTGATGTGGTAACATAATCATAGCACTTATAGTATTAAATGTAATTATTATGAGAATTATGTAGTAAATATATGTAATTTTAAGAATATGTGAAGTTGGAATTATAATAAATATAAAATAATAAGTTAAAATGGATAATATAATAATAATAGGAATATATAATAAATATGATAGAAAACAAAAATTTAGATAATTATATAAATAGTATAAAATTTTCTCACATCGGGAGTAAATTCGATATATAAATAAGGAATAAAGTGTACCGAGTGGATTGGAATACTAATTAAGGGTTAAAAGTAATACTTAGGATACTCGAGTTGAAGTGATTAATTTCACATTAGGGTTTAAAACGTATTTTTAGGATTTACATATGATACTCGTAGTTAGAACTGATTTAGAACCTGAATTGGAGTCGAATTTGGAAATTGAGTCCTAAATTAATCTAAAATGAATCGATAATAAATACTATGTAAATAATATGTATGTATATGAAAAGTGAGTTAAATAATAACCTAGAGTATATATATATATCATCAAGACATAACTACTAAAAATGTATTTATATTATAGGATATACGGAGACGAGTCAACCTGTGATTAGTTGAGTGAGCAACTAAAGATTTCAAGTAAGTTAGGTTTAATACTTCATCATATTTTGAAGTACTCAAAGACTTAGGACTATTTTGTAAATAGTTATTTACTCATGTGCTTGGGTATTTGATTTCATGCTGAATTCTGTGTTGTGTTCGATGATTAATGTGAATAGAATGGTGCGAAATTGTTTGATCACCCTAAATTGTACCTAATCATAATTGACTTAAATACCCTAATTAGACATACATTGTAACCTTTTAGGAGACCATTAAAATTCTCTAACTAAACATTGATACCTTAGAAAAAAATAGTGCTGAATAGTGTAATGGTTTTTTCCTCATCCTTAATCAAACTAAGTAATAAGAAAGGAAGTTGCGGTAAGGATGAGGGCATTGGTTCAAAAGATAGTCTTAAGGGAGAGCGATGTCTCCATTACACAAACTTGAGTTTAGTTGTGAGTTGTTGCATAAACATGAAAGCTCCTCAACCCGGATAAGAGTAAGTGAAATTACTCTGGTTTCATAATGGACTAGACTACGTTGTGTAATAGCACTTGCTTGTTGCATTGTATATAGTTAATTATTTGATAATCGTATTCGTGTTTGTGTTTATTATACTTTCATGAGTTTCCAACCTAACTTACTGAGCTATGATTGCTTATACCTATATAAAATTTCTTGCAGATTCTGACTTCTGACTGATATGCTGTGATAAAATTATTCGGAGATTAGTTTTTTTCTGAAATTATGGGGGAGTGAGGATCAACTGGCCGAATGATCAAGTTTCTAAGGTCTTGTTAGTAGCTCTAAGATTATGAACTGATATATGATATGTAAGTTAGTAAACTGTTGTAATATATAGAATCTTTTGGGAATTCTACGATAATATGAATATAAATATATATATGACTTAAGATTTTAACTTTCATTGTAAATTTTAGCTAAATTCTCGATTAAGTTGTTTACTTCAAAGTAAGGAGTCATAGACGCCTTGTATAAATTTTATCTATAGTAGGGATTGTAAGGTTAATTAGTATCATAGGTTGGTTTACATGGCAAAACTATTGCGACTCTACGATTTTAGGGCGTAACAAGCAGCACTCAATATTCCGAGGTACAAGCTTGAACAGCTTACAAAGATATTAAGTACATTCTTTCTTAAAAAGAAGGTTTGGCCGTTTACGAATTACAAATATTGCTATTTATAATACAACCTAAAATCCTAGTGGTAAAAATGTAAATAGAGTACAAGGTCTTGAACCTTAAAGTAAACTCACAACTAAAGTTAAGGAAAATAGTTACAAGTGTACAAAGCTGTATGCTTAATAGGGAAGTTGTTATGTGGGTCATTGGAGTTGTCTTAGAATGAGTACAATCTGAACTAGGTGAGATTGGCAGTTGGATGTCCTGTTTTAGGTAGGAGTTGCTGAGGTTTGATAATGCTTAGCTAAGTTGGCTGTAAGGTTAGCCTACAGTTGACAAGCTTTAAGATTGATTGACATTAAGCTCGTAGTGCCGTGTTGAGCCCTAGAATGAGTATAATCTGAACTGGGTGAGATTGGCAGTTGAATGTCCTGTTTTGGGTAGGAGTTGCTGAGGTTTGATAATGCTTAGCTAAGCTGGCTATGAGGTTAGCCTACAGTTGATAAGCTTTAAGATTGATTGACATTAAGCTCATAGTGCCGTGTTGAGCCCTAGGCTGTCTGATCTCTCAACTTCTCAGCATATGACAGATCTAATGCTGAGTCGTTTCTTTTCTTCCTTTTGGCCTTCTAGTATTAGTTCGACCTCGGATTGGGTAGGTTGGCCTCAACCAAGGATATGTCAACATTTGTTTGGAATAAGTCAGCCTCGGTTTAAAATATGTCGACCATAACTTCGAACAAGTTGGTCTCGACTTAGAGATAGTCGTAAGATGATTCCTATCACTATATGCCTAAGATTTCTTGTTTTCAAAATAGTCTAAAACTAGTAATATTTATTTTTACACATGCATCACGAGTGTATTGCCTATTAGTACTTAGTAGAGAGAATACTTGTTCTGATGAGAAATATATTTATTTAGTTACATTCTTGTTTATGTATTCCTTAGAATTAAATATAACTGCTTTTTGTCACTTTTACATTGAGATTAAATCATCACTTAAAGCTATAATTGTTGTTTTAAATAAATCATGATTTCGGCTTTTAAATCACTTTTAATCACAAGTTCAATTTCTTACTCTCCAATAATTGTAACAAATACCAATTGGCAAAAAAAAGCATAAAAAGGAGAAAATAAAATACAAGA
Source organism: Lumnitzera littorea (assembly GCA_024138015.1). Taxonomy (NCBI): domain Eukaryota; kingdom Viridiplantae; phylum Streptophyta; class Magnoliopsida; order Myrtales; family Combretaceae; genus Lumnitzera; species Lumnitzera littorea. The sequence goes on from JAMXBB010000011.1 coordinate 93,536,957, forward strand.
TTATTATTTTATTATAAGTCTACTCTCTTATGCAACATATTTTTTTCCCCATTGCAATAAGTGTTATACTCCTAACAAGGGAGTAGTAACAGCTCCACTTGTAAACCAGCCTAAGTTAGAAGTTAACCACTTTAGTCAATAATATAAGTATAGCTTACCTAGGCATTTATCACTCTACAGCTTTGAGTTATTCAATTCCATACTTCTTTAGTATTTACCTGTGGTGCAACTCTCTAAAATAGCTTCGAAAGAGATTTTTTGGTATAAAAACTTGAGAAAAAAAATAAGTTTTATAAATAATTTTTAAAAAATGATATAACAAGGATTTATAAAAGTTCACAGGTTTACAGAGCATAACATAAATAATAATAGTTGAAAGCTAAAGTGTTACTTAATGATACCCTACTAGTTTTCCTAAGGGTTAATAAAGTCAAGAAACAAAATACGAATCTAGTTAGTTGGTCTTAAATCTTACTCTCCAACCTTGTTCTCTATTCTTTTAGAATTTAGAGTAGTGCCAGTGTATCTACTGGAAAATCTGTAAAACAGCTATAGAAGAATGAGCAATAATTTGCTTAGTAAGTATAATAAGGATCAAGAACCAATCACGTACTCCTAAGCTTGAAGGCTTTCTCAGATGGTTTACCGAGTTGTTCGAGGTGAGTTAAATGCCGAGGAGTAATGTATACCTCAATTTGATTTGCCAAGCTACTTTACTCTCAAAACCATCTAAGAGACTGCCGAGGTGATCAACCGACGTACCAAGCCAACCCCTTCACAACACGCTAGTCTGAAGACCAAATTTGATATAGCTATCTCCATAGTACTGAGGCTAAGCTAACAATCGTCTCAAGCTGACCATTTGAGGCCAATCTCGGGTGTAAGTCATCCCTGAACTAACCTTGTCTAGTCCCAACAATTAAAATTGTAGACTTACCGACGCTGACTAGACCTGATCAAGGCCCACCCCTGTGTGGCTTGCAGCGTTATTAGGACCATAGAATAAGCAAAATTTCATGTGTGTGCTATTCTTTTCTAACATCTATACTATCCTTTCTAACGGTGAATATTCTTTTTGTACGATTTTGTGTTTTCCTTGTAAATTATTATCCTTTTCTTAGCAACTAGGAATCTATTTATGTAATTTTTTGTAATTTAGGACTTATTCTAATTGAGTACTATAAATACTCGCATAACGTAATAGCCGCAATATCATATAGAGAATACATTAAACCTTTACTCTCTCTTGAGTTAAGTGTTCTTCTGCTTACTCTTGAGTTACTTTTATCTAGCTTATTGAGCATGGACTAGTGGCGAGTGACCTTTGGTTATACTTATATATTATATTAAGTATGACTCGAGCTCGTGTGAGGCGTTGGTGTGTCATATCCATCATCGGTGTACGGGAAACCCTGCTCATTCTCGACTATCATTTACTCTTCGAGTCATCTTGTGGCTCTAACCCACCATTTTGGTTATGCGCGATATCGGGCTCGTATGTTTATCCATAGAATCCGTATCAAAGTGGGATAGAGACAACAGCACATATTTGACACCGAGCAACTAGGATTTTAAGCGAGGTTAGTTAAATGCAATGCACGTTCAAGCACATGTCATTGCCTGATGTTTATAGGTTTGTCATGAGATTAGAGAAATTGGGTTTGTTCTAACTCGTATTAAAGAGTTTGACTCTGCACACTTTGCGACTGGAATTGAATCGAGGCTTATACAATAGAGAAACACATTTTGCCTGAGATTTCACTTCGAACCACGATCTTCACCCTTACCGTGACCTCCTCTCTTGTCACTTAATTTAACTAAGGGATAAAAGAGAACCATTTCAGCCATCTTTATCGAAGGTTCTGGTTTAGTTCGAGAATCCTTGTTGTTCGGTGAAAAGTTAAGTCAAATTTGTTTTAGATTGGTTTTTGTGTGACTAAATAATTTCAGATAGTCTAATGCAAATAATATCATAAAGTAATCAATATATAAGTTTGGCACTTAAAATAGCACAATCAAATTCACGTACACACATTGTATACGTGCAAGCAACTAACTTACAATCATAAACAAAAATATACTAAAGCTTCAAAGCATTCTTAAACAATACTTCAGAGTACGGCGAAGTATTGATCCTACTTACATGGACATGTGATGCTTAAGAGTCTTGATAGTTGGTTTTGTTCACTTTAATTGTTCCCCCTAAAATATACAATATAATCATTTTAGTTTTATTAAATATAAAGTAAATGAGTTTATTTTAATAACTTAAGTATAGTTATGACTTGTCCTTAGCAAGTTATGTAAGCTTTATATTGAGTTCCTATTTGCTGTTGAAGTTGTTTAACAAGGTTCTAAAAGTACACTTAGTACTAAGCTTTGGTCTTAAAATCTTCTGATGAGATCTCTGAATCAGTGTTTCTAAACTAGTAACCTTGTAACCAAGTCTTAGACATTATCCTGATTATACTTCTAATTCCAAGCAACTCTCTGAACAAGCCTTGAAGTCATTCTCTCTAAGTATTCTGCACCATTCGATTTTCGAATCAAGTCCCTTAAGTGCTTTCAACTACATTTCCTTTACTAAAGACTTCCTAAACAAGTCTTTGATGAGGGTATAATTAAGTCCCTCTTACTATCTAACTTTTTGAACTAAATATTAACTCCCTTCTTTACAGACTAACCCTTTGAAGATATTTGTGAAGCGATTTCATCTAAAACCTTCTAATTCAGCTAACCCCTTGAGTATGTTTTCAAAATCATTGCAACCACACTTTTTTCACAAAATAAATTTCCAAACGAGGCTCTAACATATTTATAATTAAAATCTTTTCATCTATTAAGCCTCTAAATACATCTTTGAAGTCATGACAACCATGCCTTATACACCAACTAACATCCTTATTAAGACTTTGACATTTCTATAATCAAGATCTTTGCACCAACTAACCCTTTGATCAAGTATCTAACTTAAGAATTTTAAGTCATTTTTTTACTAAATCAACTATATGAAAAACTCTTTAAGCAAATTCAATTTACATATTTGCATAGAGTGATTCGCTCCAATACCTTATTACAGTTTACAAGAATGGAAAATCATGACCATACAACAAGTTTATCATGCTTATGATCATCATATCATCCAAACTTCCAAATTCTCATACCTTTAACTTAATGCATGTATACGTTAACTTATGATTTGTGTATATCTCAACTCCAACTCAAATAACACAACTTTAAATTATTCTTCATAGCAAAATATGATCCAAATAATGTATAATATATTTTATTAGTTAACATAATATATAATATATGAATATATTAATTTTAGGAGTTTTTTTTAATAGTATATTATATGATCTTATTAATTTAGTTGGGAGATAGTTGTTAATAATAAAATTTAAGTATAGATATGTATATATACATATAAATATATTAGTCTAGGGATTTTAGGATTAATTTTTTAGGATTTCTCACTTAGAAAATTAATTTTTTAGAAGTAAAAATTAATAAAAAATCAATAAGATTTTTAGAACGTTTTAGAGAGTTTTTTAGCCACTCACGAAATAGGACCCCCTTAGGTTTCTTTTTAAATAAACTAAATCGATTAAATACATAAATCCGGTCGGTTTCTAAAATTAAAATCAACTAACATACTAAAGTTTTCAGAAAGAATTATGATCGTCTGATTTCGACTAGTGAGTACGTAGGTACTTTCGGGATAATGATAAAATTTGTAGAAACTTAGATTTTTTTTTTTTCCTTTTGGTTTTTATTTACTTTTCTTAAAAATATTAAAAAAATAATTTGAAAAATAAACCTAATTTCGGTAAATAGATAGTAGTACCCGTTAGGGTTTAATAAGTTAGTCCTTGGATTCGAATTCCTCTTGTTTATATGAAATTAAAATCAAAGATTGGTAGCCAAATCGTAGTCAATTCACCTAATTGATTACGGTTTCTTTTCTTTTTCCGACTTTGATTTGGTGGCGAATCTAAAAATTTTTCTAAATAAAAAATAAGAATTTCCCGATTTCTTTAATCGAGGGTTAATATTAAATGTATTAGAGTTTAGTATTAATCAGAAAATAGGAAATCAAATTAAAATAAATAAACTGAAAATTCAAGCTCGACATAATATATTATTTTTATATAAAAAAATATATAAATATGTCCAAATAAATTTTTTTATGATTTTCAGACTTAAATTAATATTTTGACAAATTTATGAAAAATTGGATACAAATTTATACTCACTAGAATAGTGACCGTCCGGCCACTAACAACTAGGGATGGGCGCGGTTCGGTTTGCCTCCCCTCATCGAACAAAACCTAATATAATAGTTTAGTTTTTTTTTTTTTTAAGTCGAACTTAACAATACGGTTCGGTTCATAAATTTTTCGAACCAAATTAAAACCGGTTCAGTTCGGTTCGATTTACAGTTTGAACCGTTTGCATTAATTTTTTACTAAACATTTTTATCTCCAATAAATATAAAATTTCAGATGAAATTTACTCAACTTAATCTTAATAATTAATACAAAATTATGATAAAGAATAATAAGATATGAAAAATTTGATAAAATTTATGAAGATTAATAGAAAAAATACAAAAAAGTACAAAATAATTGAATAATTTTTTTTTGTTTAACTAAACGGTGTGGTTCGGTTTGCTTCCTTGAACCGAGCCGCAAACTGTTTATACATAACCGAACCGAACTGAACCGTAAACCAAATGATTTGCAAAAAAATCGATTTTTCGGTTTGATTTACAATTTGACCCTCGGTTCGCGATTTTTTTGCCTACTCCTACCAACAACCACTCCTTAGTTGTTAGCCAAGCTAGTTGTGGCTACTACATTTAAGTGGTGGTGGTGATTTTGTTCTAGGTAACCTTCGTATGTAGGTTTCTTAAATTAGCTTATTTTACGTAGTTTGGCTTTTTATATTTTTTTTCAGAATTTTCTATTTGCTTCTATTCCTTTTTCTAATTTTTCTAGAATTCCTCGTGTCCTTAAGAAGGTGTAGGGAGTTTTTGGTGAAATTTTTTAGATATGCATGGCTTGAAACTAATATTTTCTCTCTCTTGAGGGTCTTTAGCCTCCTTAAGATTGCATGCTAAGTGTCTTAATGTTAATGTATTGCACCAATAGGGTCGTTAACTGAGATCACGCCTTAGCCATTGTAAATTTAGTGTTGTGTTGATATTTTCTAATTTTATTATTTTTCTTATAAATTATTTTAGGCATTTTTGGGTAGATAATTATATATAATAATCACATCCAACGTATACATATTATTTTCATATATTGTTTTATGTGACTTTATAATTTTAGTATCTAAATAATTTATCTTTGAAATTCAATTAGTTTTCCTTACTTAATTTATGTGTTTACAACGGGTAAATTATAATGTGATATAATTTGATAAATTTATCTATTTTTAGTTATAACACTATTATTTTATGGTATTTTTATATTTTAAACTCACGACATACTATTATTTAATTTCTAGAATTTATACGTAAAATATCGTTTCAATTGATCTATTTTTATATATGTTCTAAATTACTTGTTTGAGAATTATGTTTCTCATAATAAGATGGTGATACCCTTTATCCACATGTTATACGTAAGAAATATGGTTGGAATGGAGGAGAAAAAAAATGAAAGAAACGACAATGAAACTTCTAAATTAGTGATACATAAATAAATAAATTAAATGAATAGACACCCTCGTCCTATCAACAAGAAAGAATTTGTAAATCCCACGGAGCCACGCCTCACTCTTTGTTGGTTCAATTCATCCTTCTTATCACCATATATAAAGCCCCCAAAATCTCTCTCTCTGTCCTTCTCTTTCTATTCCCATCCCTCTTTCCTCAACACTACCCAATCCCTAAACCTAACCCTAACCATGATGCAACAACCAGCTCCAACAGGTATGGCACCACCACAAATAGACCCTCAACAACAACAATACCAATACCAACAACAAAACCCTCAATACTCCATGGTTATGCCTCCTGCGGCGCAACCCCAACAGCCGCCGCAGATGTGGCCTCAGCAACCCCAGCAGCAGCCGATGGCGGCTCAGTCTGTGGTTCAACCGGGTCAGACCGATGAGGTCCGGACGCTTTGGATCGGTGATTTGCAGTACTGGATGGATGAGAATTATCTCGCTTCGTGCTTCGCTGCTACCGGAGAGGTTCGAATAATCTCAGGATTAAATCGTGTTTTGATTCTTTTTCTGCATCTATTTGAACTGTCTTTTTTTTTTTTTTTTGTTACACTAAGATCTGGGTATGGCTCGGTTTGTTATATAGATTTTTTTCTTTAGTTTTATTTTTAGGGTTTGCGTTCTTTTAATTTGGTTTTTCCTGTCTGTATATAAGGCGATGATTTGGATATGAGGTTTGTGTTGGATTGTTTTCGTTGCCAAAATATTGAATTCTAGTCTACTTGTTGGGGGTGTGTATATCTATGATTGTTGGATAACCAAGCCATCAGAATCTGTTTCAAATCGAATTACGTAAAGAGCAAACCTTTCCCGTAAAAGTTTGCTATTAATTCTATAAATGGATCGTGCGGATAGACTAAACAAGAGACTGAAGTGACCTGATTTGATTTGAAATAATATGATGTTTTTGAATGTGATGTCTACAATTTGATTTAACCATTACTGGCATGTAGGTTCACAACTATAAGATGATGCTAAGTTGATTCAGCAAGTTCTGTTAATAAGTGCCTCATGGATACTTGGTTACAACATACCTTTTGCCTCATCTTATTCCATGCATGTCTACAGGCACTCAATTTGAGAGGCCTGCATCTTGAATGATGAAAAGTGAGTTTTTACTTTTTAATGGGTACATGGGCCACTTATTAGGAAAATTTCTACCGTATGTAAAAGAAGTATTAGAAACATGGAAAAGGAAAGCCTCTCTCACAATGTGTGATGTACATATGCTACTTCACTTAGATCAATTTGAAACCTTCTTTATACATGCATAAATCAGTTGTAAAGAAAAAGAATGGAGATGAATGGAATATATTGATTATTATTATTTTTTAATATTTTGTGGTTCTGTACTTATGCAGGTGGCTTCTGTAAAGGTTATTAGAAACAAGCAAACAATGCAGTCAGAAGGTTATGGGTTTATTGAGTTTTTCACCCGTGCAGCAGCAGAAAGAGTGTTACAGACGTATAATGGTGCCATCATGCCAAATGGAGGGCAGAGTTTTAGGTTGAACTGGGCAAGTGCAGGAGAGAGGCGTGCCGATGATGCTCCTGACTATACAATATTTGTTGGTGACTTGGCTTCTGATGTCACTGACTACATGCTTCAGGAGATGTTCAGGGGGCGTTTTCCCTCTGTTAAAGGGGCCAAGGTAGTGATGGATAGGCTTACTGGTCGCACTAAAGGTTATGGATTTGTTAAATTTGGAGATGAAAGCGAACAGATGCGTGCAATGAGTGAGATGAATGGTGTTTTTCTTTCAACAAGACCAATGCGTATTGGACTTGCTACTAATAAAAAGATTCAATCAACTGGACAGCAATATCAGAAAGGTAGGTGATATTGCAGTGTAGCTCTATGACATTACAAGTAGATTTTTATCAGTAATGTGAATGAGAATGAGGGTATGATTAAGTATTATCTAACTTGTGGTTGTTTACTTTGGCTTCATTTGGATGCTGAGTTTTACTTTGTGGCTCTTAGTTTGTTGATCCATTCGTTAAGCGTCTTTCTTTTCTGTCCGTCAGTTATGTTCTTCGAGGCAAGCAGCAGTTTACAAAGTTTCTTTCCTTTACCTTTTGGGCGCAAATAAATGTAATTAAGATCATTAAGCTTTTAAAACTTATAGAACTCCTATTGTCTCAAAGCAGGCTGTCGAGAGGCTCTGTCATATAGGGGCCTGGGACTGATTTCAGATGAAATGGTTACCCTTTAGTGCGTGGCCTCAGTTAGGTCAGTGTTTTGTTTATGTATTGTTGTTTATTTGAGTATCATGTGGCAATCATGCTACAGTTTCAGCTTTCGTCGCAATTTCTTTCCATTTCACTACCATTCAGATTAATTTTTATGTTTCTTCTGGTACCATTTTCTTTTGTTACAAATTTTCAATGTTCTAGTACTTTCTTTTAAATTTGTATAGAGTGGGGAGGGCATATACTTTCCTGGGGCCTCGTTTGGAGGTTCCCATTGTGTCTTCTTTTAGTTTTTCTCCTTAACGTATCTCTTAACGTAAATTCTGGCTCATGTTGAGAATTTGTTCCAGTTGGAGTATAGCTTTGATCACGACTATCCATGCTGTCTGAGATTGTGCTTTGTAGGCAAGCCAAATGTTTGAGAGTTTCTTTTCATTGTGCTGATTCCCTACTTTTGATTCCTCACCTTACTCCTTTGTTTCTAGTACATGTACTTTCCTCTGCAGCGTTCTCCGTTGACCTCACTCATTTACTAGTAGATAACCACTATTCTTGTTGTCCTTGTTGAGAAAGAATGCCTCTTGTTTGGATGGGTGGTCCATATGATGGTAACTTATTTTCTTAGAATCAGACACCTTTTGGGGTGGGAATTGTTTGCAAGGATAATATGATATTGTATAAGCTGAAAGGATTCTGTGCATAACAGCTTAAATGATTTAAGAACCCGACCAGGTCATGGTTTATCATGTGGAATGTATTGGTCTGCTCTTATCTGAGCCAAATTATTGTTTCTTGATAACAATGACCGAGGTGTTCTCATGTGGATTTGGAGAATCCTCTGTTTTTGGTGAGTGTTTTATATGCTGTTTAGGTTTGGTTGGAACATCGATAGGTTTTAGTTGAATACCACATCCACCACATTCAATGTGGCTTAGTTGTCTTTCCTTAATGATTGTTTTTTGTTGACATTGCTTGGTAATCTGCTCTCTCCTTTCCTCAATGAAGACAGAAGATTTGTGAATGTAAACACATGGGGTTTGTTCTTGTTATTTGAGAAATCTATTGCATCATGATTGGAGTGGCTCCTTATCTTCATTGAGATTGAACTACTGGGAGACTGGCATATTGCATGCCAATGAGTTTCTTGTAATTGTTAATCGTCTATTCAAGTGCTATGGACAAGTAGATCAGGGAGTTTTTGTTTTAAGTGTTAATGAGATCTTCAAGCCATATAATTATCTAGAAATGCATCCGTTCATTCCTGAGGCTAGCAGCATTGCTCTTGATTGCAGCATCATGTTAAGCTGACTGGTAATGTCTGCAGTTGGGAAACTAGATTTAACTTTCATTTTCTTTTTGGCGGTGGGATAACTGATTATGTCAGTTCTGAAAGATCCACGATCATTTCCCTGGAAAACTGCCTTTACCTCTATAGTTCATCTGCTTTATTTTCCAAATGCAGCATCATACCAGACTTATCAGGCGGCTCAAATGGATACTGATCCAAATAATAAAACTGTAAGAGCTCTGTTGTATTAATATATGATGTCCTTGATATGTGTGTCACTAAGATACTTCATTTCAGGTATTTGTTGGAGGCTTGGATCCTAATGTTACAGATGACCACTTGAGACAAGTTTTTGGCCAATATGGTGAGATTGTTCAGGTGAAGATACCCCCGGGCAAGAGATGTGGTTTTGTTCAATTTGCCGATAGGTAAGCAAATAGTTCAAATATCAAATGGGCCTCTCTCTTGCTCTCTGACACAAGACTTTTCTTTTTTGCTGTTAAATTAATGTGATATTCTAAAAAAATGTATCAAAATTATACACATATCCAGAATTTCCAACAGTACTGAACTTAAGCTGTTTGAAAAATGTTGATAACACAAATTTTTCCTGTATCTAGATCGTCTCTGCGAAAGTATACACTTGTAATTATTTATTTATTTTTTCGGCCAATTTATTATAGATATGTTTTGGAGGTTTCTTGACTTATTATATATATATTTTTTTGAGGGTCAGTTTGGGTCAAAGAGGGAGATAATTGGGTTCAGAAAATAATTACATTTGTACAATATTACAGATCATTGACTTGGTTTCTGTGTAGTGCAATGTTTGAGGTTCCTTAATTTTCATAATTTCTATATAATGTTACTATAATTTACCCTTTTAAAGGCTAAAACTCTACGTTATCTGATGGATGCTTGTTGTACATGTTATGTCAGGAGCTGTGCGGAGGAAGCACTACGGCTGTTGAATGGAACTCAACTGGGTGGACAAAACATTCGACTCTCATGGGGCCGTAGTCCTTCAAGCAAACAGGTTATTGTAGTGTCTTGTATCAATCAACTTGACATGTCTTAGGCTGATCAGTTGTATTTAAGCTTTATTCTAACAATTTTCTTGCGATTCGCAATATGTATTTCAGGCTCAGCCTGATGCGAGCCAGTGGAATGGGGGATACTATGGCTATGCTCCGGGATACGAAAATTATGGATACAGTGCTGCCCCTCAGGATGCTAATATGTATTATGGTGGCTATGCTGGATACCCGAACTACCAGCAGCCACAGCAGCCACAACAGCAGCAACAGCAGCAAGTAGGATACAGTTGAGATGCTTAGCTTTCACAGGCTTAATTTACTCATGTACTGGATTGGTATGGAATTGGCAGGTGCAGTTTTGTTTAAATTCCCTATTTGTGAACTGTCTTAAGTGCGATGCTTTGAGAGTGTACACTCGCATAAACCCCTTGCGGTTACTTTGCTACATGATCTTATGTTGTACTATTTCTTATTTATGTCTGCACTAGTCATACTTCATATCTTGACCAGCAGTAGAGTTTCTTCATAGCTTGTGTCAATGCCTTCTATGTGATAAGTAGTTCCTCAACTTTGGTTCAATTGGCCACAAAATTGACTTTGGGCAATAAGAAATGGGACTTTAATATACTTGTGTAGAGAAGAAAACTTATCTGATAAGTTGCAAGCAACCCAATAAAGGAAAGTAGTCTTTTCGGAGGAATTGGATCGAGACTTACGAAGGAAAGTAACTTGAATGCCCAAGAAGAGGTGGGAAAAAATATAGATAGGCCACTCGTCAACTCGCATTTAGCAAACTCTTGACTGCAGGAGGGGCACATGAAATGAGGAAGACCGTGCTTTATCTATTTCTTGCTCGAAGGAGAGATTTTCGCAAGAATTCTCTTTTGGGAGCCTTTAACATTCTATGTTTCTTCAGCATCATAGATTTAAGTGGCACCCCTAGGAAGTAGACATAGATTGTGTACCCTATTGAAAGAGTGTGAAGTCGGGACAGTCTCCTTTACTTGCTTCTTAATAAGGCCAAAAGGAAAAAAAATTACTCTTTCCTTCATTAACTGTCAGCTTTGACATGGCCATGGAAGAGCTATAAAGCTTTTTTGATACTTTTTATTTGACTCCCAAGTTTCCTCTAAGGAAAATCGATAAATCATCTGCAGAAGAAAATCACGTCAGTCTTTCACTTTTACATTTCTAAAGGAAGGTGAAACAAGGATTCCTTGTCATCTTGAAGGGACCAATAGGATCTAAAATCCAAGACATAGGTCCTCTTACATAAAACTCTTTACGTTGAGGAAGAAACCATAAGCTCTCCATTAATGTTGATAGAGAACTTAGCTGTCGATATACATTGCTTAGTGAGAGAGTAGAAATGACTAGGGAAGTGCATACGATGTGGAATTTTGAGGATGAATTTCCAATTTATGGACTCGTGAACTTTTTGAATACTCACCTTTGAATAGTACCATGGAGTCTATTTGGATTTGAAATTCACTTTACTTGGAACGATTTGACACTTTAGAAATTAAGCGATATTCTTGTGTTGTTTACTTGATAAGAGGAGTAGTTAAATTAATTCCTACCTGATGCTAAGCTTTAAAAAATTTTAGCCAAAAGGCCGTCAGGCGCTAGCGCTTCGCTTGGGTGAAAAAAGTTGTCTCGACTTCTTCATTCAGAAAAAAATTTAGACATATTGGTGGCGGTTTAAGATGGCCGGAGGTGGTTGTTTCGGGTGAAAGTGGTCGGAATAGCACGGGAATTTTATGAGATTATTTTCTTATTGTTTTGAGGAGCCCTTTTAACCATAAGCCCTTTCTAACTATACTATCTTATGTTATTTTTTCTGTAAGAATTAATTTTGCAAATTTTAATAATTTTAGGAACTTCCGGCTATTTATATCGAAAAATTCCCGTTTTAAATTAAAATCGCAAAACCCTAACTACTGACCTTGTAAATTCCCCAAACTTTTTCCTATAGTTTCCTACCCTCAATATGATTATTAGATACTATAGCTACCACCGATACCAGTGAGCTGGTTCAAGGTTTCGAAAAGGAAAATATCAATCAATTGTCAAAACTATTAGTTAGGTGAGGATAAATCACTTAGAATCATAAAAGGATGACTTCAACTTCTTTATGACATCATGCGCTTTGCCTCCTCATTTGCGGCCAATTAGCTCCGAACTATTTACGGGCTTTCATCCATATTTCGGGAGCTGGAAAAGTAATTAAATATTCTTTAAAAAGTTAAGAGAGGAAGTCATACTAAACTATGAAATGAATCGAATCAAAAGCTTCTAATCTACGAGTATTTAGTCAATAACCAGTCTTGATTACTACGTCTTCGGTAAGAGACATGTCTGCTTCCTCTCTAGATACTGATCACTCATAGATTCCCTAAAGGATTCCTGGATTTTACAATTTTATTTTATTTTATTTTTTTCTTTTTCCCCATCTTCAAGCAGATTCAACAAAGTGCAAGAAACTAGATTGGACACTGTGAAAGGATACTATCTGTGAAAAATCGATCTACTGTACTTGTGCAAGGAACATGACCTGCTAATACAAATTGCCAGCCCTAAGCTTCGGTATTTGCATGAGGATTCCCGGTTGAAAATTATACATAGGGACTTGAAAGCAAGCGATTTTTTAATGGATGCTGAGACGAACCCGAAAATGTTAGATTTCGGCACTGCTAAGACATTTGAAGGGCAGAATTGTTGGCACATAGCAAGTCCCTTTTTCAGCAAAAAACGCTTTCCTGAATGTCATTGGTTTCTTGTTTACGAAACAAGGGAAAACTATGGCACCTATACAAATAATTTAGCATTTGGTTACTGGGTTAGTTCAATAAAGAGCACAACAACATGGAACTAGGAGAATAATGCTGCATAATACATTGATCATGTCCTTTTACACGATAAGACTGTTATTTTTTGGAGTTTCTTAGAAGACTCTATTTAATCTGGTGAATATCATTGTAATTTACCCTTATTTTCTCGAGAGATTGATTCAAGATAACTTTTGACAGGTATGGTGTAAATTTGGAATGAAGGAATGGAACTGGTGGATGAAAATTTGGCAATAGCCTGTCCAAAAGATGGATACATATAGCATTTGTTATGTGTTTAAGAGGTTCCTAGTCTTAGGTCAATCATGTCTTTGGTTGCTCTCAATTCTCATGCATGGAAGTAACAGTGATCTTCCTTAACCAAAAGCACCTCCATTTTCTATTGGCAGACATTTCATGTCGGATCATTCTTCAACTGGGGCAGACTCTGGATTTTGTTCTTCGGATACATTTGCAACTCACACTTCAAGCCTAGGAATTCGGAGTTAGGATAGTCAATTGAGATAAATCTATGACCATATTTTCATTTTTTTTGGCGGTTTAGTATTTTGTTTTTTTTTTTTGGCAATTTAGTCACTATTCTTTTTTTTTTTTTTTAATTTGGTTCCAATATGAAAATTTAAATACTAAATTGCCAATCAAATTGAAATTATTGATACAAAATTGATACGGAGATTAAATTACAAAAAGCAATAGTTTAGATACTAAATCATTGGTACAAGCACTTATGATGCGTTTATAGTTAGTTATTCTATTTAATATGCTAAAAAGAGTGTTGTGGGAAAAATTAAAAAAAGAAAAGAAAAAGTTGAAAGTCTAGGCATTTTATTGTTTAGTTTTAGAATTTCTTCCTAATTGAATTTACCTGCATTTCCCAAGAAAGAAGTCTTCATATCAAGTTTACAACTTATACTACATTTTGTGCTCTACAATTAGGGGTATAAACGAGTCAATTAATCGTGAGTTATTTACATTCAATAATATTTAATTGAGTTTGACTAAAAAACAATCGAATTGAGCTCAAGCTCGAGCTACTCGAGTACTCAATAGAGTCAAGCTCAAGTCTTATAGTATTTGACTCGATTAGCTCATGAGTTTAATCGAGCTCAAGCTATTAATAGTAGTTGAGTTTCAAATGAGCCTAGTCGAGTCAAGTTTAAGTTTATTTAGTACTACTTTGAGTTGAGCTTAAGCTTAAAATTTTAAATTTGATCGAGCTCAAGTTGAGCCGTTGAGGTTAAGCTTGAGATAAATATTGTATCATTTTAACTCGACTTGTTTACAGGTCTATCCACAATTTTTCATTGAAGAACATTGAACTAGTTATACTTTTTATCATGAACATATTATATGGCACTATAGCTGTGGATGGTCCATCACATGTAAGACATTTAATGGTTGATCCGAGGAAGTCTTGCACTAATGATATGAGAAGGGATGTTGTTAGAAAGATGCATAGGAGGAGGAACTGCTAATGGTGTTTCTCACAGCACACATGTGATAGTGCATTGAATTTAATATTTTTTATCATTCTTCATTCGTTCTTAATTGATTGGCTATTTCGATCATTCATAAAGTGATTTCGACATAGTGTTGATGTTTCTTAGAAACTTACATTGCTTTGAATGCTATAAATAAGAAGAAGATCCCTTTATTTATAGACTTTAGTGCCGGATCTTGACTACTGGATGATTCTTAGATGGACAGATGAGATTGGTTGTTGATGGGATTGCTTGTAAGGATCAACAGATGAGAGTAGACCTCCTTCATCTTTTATGTCTTCAACGGGCTTATAAGAGAAGATGAGCTTGGCTAAGCCTAAGTTTTGATGAGGCTTGTAAAGGAAGTCTATGTCCTCTAATATATTGACTCTTAGGTCAAAATGCTCAATAGCCCATCATTCCTTATTTGTGTATCTCGCTGATTATGCTTTATTATTGACACTTGCTTGCATCTTTTAAAGTGCTATTATGATTCACCTCTCCATTCCAACTAGTCGGGGTGGCGCCTAGCCTTGATCTATCGATTGAAAGGAAAAAAGAAAGAAAGATATTGAACAAATATGAAGGGAGATAATATCTAATATTCTCCTTACCCAGCTCTATAATATGAATCCTTAATCCTTGGTATCTTACATACTAAATCTATTCATTCCTTCCTTTCTCTTATAAATACCATTGAAACACCTTCAGGTAAGAAACCTCTATATTATAAACATTATCTCTCTATTACTTTTATTGGTTGTTTCTTTTTAGCGATCGAACTGACTTTAACATTGTAATTCACATGTCGGAGTTACCTCTAACATCCCTTAATAGCTTATGTTAGCTCTTTTTGTAGGCTCAACCTAGCCTTAATAAGCTACATTCATGCCTAGATCCACTTGTCACAAATTTATAATCTTTATAGGAGAATGACAAAGAATGGGATCTATGTTAAGGGTTAAATTTAAATAAGGAATTAATATTTCAAAAAATTTAAATAAGGGATTAAAGTTTCGAAAATTTTCAATAAGATATCAACGTTTCATAAAGTAGTGTAAATAAATGATTTATAATAGTTAATTTATAAAATTATTTGAACTATCTTATAAAACATTAATTCTTTATTTTTTTTGAAATGTTGATCCCTCTTATTGTAATTCTCCCTAATCTTCACTACCTATTCCACTATTATATGTATAAAAATTGTACCAATATTTATAATATATATATAAATATTGTCTACTACGTATAGGTCTTTGAGTGAATACTTCCAACCTAGACGTTTAATACCATGAATCGTTTTTCGAGTAGCCTGTCTTAAAATATTTTTATCCATTTTCTTTTGGTGGCAATGGTGATACACAAAAATGTGAAATAAAATGGGTTTCATAACTTAAGGGGCCTTTTTTTATTAAGTTATTAAAAAGGGGCCTAACAAACGTTTGGTGCAGCAAATGTGCATATTGGATTTACGCCTTGAGGTTTTTTAAATGATTACTGGCGGTGTACTTTCTTTTAGAAGGCACACATCCAAAATGCATTAGTATTTTTTTAAATATATAGTATTTTAAAAATGCACCTTTAGTATTTCTAAATAAATATCATAAAGGCGCACATTCCAAATCTACCTACGGTACATGTTCATTTTAAAAATGCACTCACAATGTTTTCAAATAAATATTATGAAGGTGCATGTCCAAATTCCAAAATGCACCTTGAGCAATTCTCAAACACACACACATTATAGTATATGGTATATGGTATGTGGTATGAGGAGAGGAATTAGGAAGGAAAGAAAGCAAAATGAAAGAATATGGAAAGATTTGATTCCTTTCATTGTGTTTAGATGATGTAGGAAAGGAAAATGGGAGAAAAATTAATGATTAATAAAAATAAAATAAGATTAGATGAAAAATTACTCTTTTGTCCATAAAATATAATGTAATATGTGATCCTAAAATATGTTAGAGGGTAAATATATAATTGTAAAGATTTTCCCTCCTTTTCCTCTTTATTTCCCTCTATACATGAAGTGACTAAAATATGATGAGCTCAAGGGAATGCATTCCTTTCATCCTACAATCCATCCATAAAACAAACAGGGCAATAGAATTATTTCTCTCTAATTTTCTCCCCTCCCCTTCCATTCCCTCGTTGCAAACACAGTGTAAAGGAGGATTTTGGAAATGCAACTTTGGTGTTTTCAGGTAAATATTGTGAAGGTCTACGTCACAAAGGCGCATATTCCATTTTCACACCTTATTAAAATTGCTAAGGGCATAATTTCCTCCCATTTCTCCTGATTTCCGCTGCTTTCCGTAGATATCCTTATATTCAAACACACTGTACGAGTCCCTTTCTTCTTAACATATTTCAAATTCAGCGGAACCCTTTTTAATAAAATGGCAGCGTTAGGTAGCAAACCCAAATAAAATAGTCCTTCGGTTGGCGAGAGCCTACGGATAATTCTTTTATCAACCACTATGCTTGATTTTTGAGCTTCTTTTACGAAGAACAACGGCACCATCACTCCTATCTCCATCACCAGCAGAACCCACCGGTTTTAGGTAATCGCTAATTCCAATCTTGTTTTCTCTCGATTTAGGGTTTGCCTATTTTTGGAAAAGCTTAGATAATTCATTTTATTCCGTGAAATACTGAGCGTTCACGTGAGTTACGTTGTGTAAAATTCTTGGTGAAGTTCTTAATATAGTATTCTGTTGATGCCGTGCATCATTTCTTTGTAAGTTAACAATACAAGATCCGAGGCAAGCATTGACGTTGTTGGAATCATGTTTAATCAGGTCTATACTATGCGTACTTGCGATTAGGCTAGTTTTAGGGTTTTCTTTGTTTTTTTGTTTATCCAGATTTTGTTTAGCAGTTAGATAAATTTATAATTCTCTGTAGGCATATTCAATTAAGATTATGTAGTGTGTCATCATGTAACTTTGTTATGTATGGGTAAATGTAGTAAAAAATGGTGGAGTTGCTTTTAACCTGAATTTTTATCTGGTGCGGCTAAGAATTCGCTTGCTGCATTCTTATAATTGTCCCCATAGCTACAAAAGCTTTCTAGGACCAACTTTTTGTATGGCTATAGTCGACTCAATTACATGTAAGGTTTACTAATATTGGTGGATATATAAATAGCAAGAAAGGGGACTGCATGGGTTTTTTAGTTGGTCTTAGCAGGGCTCTATAATTGAATATCCCAAACGTTTGATGAAACTAGTATGCATTAGATATACCATTTTGTATTCAATCTGTATTTGTAAATGGGCTAACAGTAGCATTAGGACACAAGTGGTGATGTCTTTCTTCTCTTACCAACCCATGGGATTAGCAAGCGGCATATGTGTTAATTTTAAATGTATGAGTTTGCCTAATGGTATCATTTTGTTGCTGAAATAGAGAAAGCAAGGATTAAATGTTGTGGATCCAACTCAGAATCTGATGTGGTAGCTGGTTTTAGTGACTACATGCATTGTGAGTGTGTGTATGTGCAGAATTTGTTGTGTGTTGGTTTTTGGTTACATGCAGGAAGTGGTTAACTCATGCAACTAGTGTGATCCTAGGTTTTTGCTTTTTCTTCATGTTGTGTGGTTATGGGCAATTGTATTCTGTCTTTTATATATGTGTGTATTTTGGAATGGAAGTTCAAGCTTGGTTTTCTCTCAAAAATCAACAGAAAAATAAAGAACTGGTATCTGCCCAAATGAGCCCTACTATTGATCAAGACCCCAAAACCCAATTTACTAACGGTGAAAAGCTTGGCTTGTGATGAGAAAGTTTTTTGTCTAGTTTGTGGTCTTTAAAGTTAAGGATCAAGTGATGACTTTGTCAGAGATTTTTTATAGTTTGATCTTCATAAAGATGGGTTTAATAGAAATGTTATGAATGGGTTTGAAGCATGTCAGAATAAAGTTGGGGACTGGCATTGGAGTTTGATTCTATCACAAGATGCCACTAATTTTTTGAGGATGGGGTTTGGAAGAGGGGAACAGCAGTAATCTTGGTAAGGCATGGAATGCTGGCAGTCAACATATAAACCAAGATTACTCTTATTGCTCCATCTCTATATATGTCTTTGATAACTTTGATCTAAACTACTCTTATAACTTTCTTTTCTAACTCTGTCTACAGGGCTTCCTTAGGAACTATGTCATAGTTTTTTGAGATCAATGAATACCATGGTCTTTCTGCTGCTGCTTCTTCTTCTTCTTCTTCTTCCTCCTTTTTTTATTTGAAAATTTTCTATAAATCTTCTCTTGATGCATATAGCTTTCACTGTTGACAATTCTGACATATTCTCAGACACTTTAGTTTCACTTTGATCTTATTCAATCACTCATTCCGAAAGATTCATGTTGTGGCTCATTAAGGTAACACCTTTTCCAGAAAAAAGAGAGAAAAAATCAACCGAGGGAGGTGCTGACCTGTTAAGAGATAGGAAAATTGAAAAAGAAAGTTGTTTCTATTTGGAAAATAAGATATGATGTTATTAAATTTTTCCTTTTGTAATAAAACTCAAGACATGGTGTTAGATATAGCCCTGGTGATATTGACCGACATTTGTAATTGAACACAGATATTGAGGCAAGTTTTGATAATAACACAGGTGCTAATGATTGGTTTAAATATGTTCAATTTTTTTCCTTGTATTTTGTTTGTGTCTCATGTTTTATATTCTGGTCGCCCTTTTTGTTATATTTTGTAGTTTTTCCATTGAAATTGTCTTCTTCCATATGAGGATTTTATTTATTTTTTTTAATAGAGGAGTATGGCCAACCATCTATCTTTGGACATATAGACCACCCTCTAACATTTATGTGAGGAGTATATCTTGGCTATGTAGGTAGCCCAAGAAAGGGTGTTGGTAGGAAACGTATGCTAGTCCTCATGCAATCTGTATTAAGAGTTTCTATAATAGTACGTGTGGGTTCTAATATGAATTTCGTCTCTCACTTCATTCTTTGACTTCCCAACAGATCAATTACCTTCAGATTATTTACATCCTCCTCGTCAGGAATGCTAGCCTTTTCAAATTTGAGCTCCATGCATCATATCCTTGATATTGCTAGCCATTTTTACTGGCCATGAAAACTTTGTTATCAGATACTATATTAGTGTTTCTCCACAACCTCTATTAATCTGAGGATTGTGTTGGTCGTCGCAATGCTTTTCCTCTGCTTTTTCTGCAATTTGACCATGGATTTGATGTGTCGCTTGCGCTATTTATATTTGTCTGAGTTGTTTCTAAGAATGTGCAATTCCGTGCATGTTGTATTATGATTGTTTTAAAATTCTTAACATGCTAAGGGCAAATTGTTTCAGGTTTCCTCAATATTGGTTCTGCTATGCAGGCATTTCACAATCGCCCTATGTCAATCAAGCTCTGGCCACCCAGCCAGAGTACAAGGCTGATGCTTGTTGAGCGGATGACAAAGAACCTTCTAACTCCATCTGTCTTGTCCAGAAAATATGGCTTGTTGAGTAAGGATGAGGCTAAGGAAGATGCTAAACAGATTGAAGAATTGGCATTTGCCGCCGCTAATAAGCACCATGAAAAGGAGCCGGATGGTGATGGAAGTTGTGCAGTTCAAGTTTATGCAAAAGAATCCAGTAAGCTAATGCTCGAAGTTATCAAAAGAGGCCCAAGAGTAAAAGCAGGTGAAGAGGTGGTACCATCTGAAAGTGCCGTTTTGGGAAGTGAGAATTCATTCGATATTTCTGGAGGTCGACGAGCTTTTATAGATGCAGATGAGGCCGAGGAGCTTTTGAGACCACTTAAGATGCCTGGAAATTCATATAAGAAAATATGCTTCAGCAATCGAAGCTTTGGCTTGGATGCTGCTCGTGTTGCTGAACCAATTTTGAATTCTATTAAGGATAACTTGATTGAGTTAGATCTATCAGACTTTATTGCAGGAAGGCCGGAGGCTGAAGCTCTTGAAGTGATGAATATGTTTTCCTCAGCATTGGATGGGTGTAAATTGAGGTATCTGAATCTTTCAAACAACGCATTGGGAGAGAAGGGTGTCAGGGCGTTTGGAACTCTCTTAAAATCACAGGATAATCTGGAGGAACTTTATTTGATGAATGATGGTATCTCAGAAGAAGCTGCAAGTGCTATCTCTGAGTTACTTGGATCCACTTCTAAGCTTAGAGTCCTTCATTTTCACAATAACATGACTGGAGATGAGGGTGCGTATGCAATTTCGGAGATTGTAAAACAGTCTCCTGCACTCGAGGATTTTAGGTGTTCTTCAACAAGGGTAGGGTTAGATGGTGGAATAGCTCTAGCTGAGGCGCTTAGGACATGTTCTCATATGAAGAGGCTCGATTTGCGTGACAATATGTTTGGTGTTGAAGTTGGAGTTGCTTTGAGTAAGGCGATACCAGCATTTGTTGATCTCACTGAGTTGTACTTGAGTTATCTTAACTTGGAGGATGAGGGGACAGAAGCTCTTTCCATTGCTCTCAAGGCTGCTGCGCCTTCTCTTGAAGTTTTGGAAATGGCAGGAAATGATATTTCTGCAAAAGGTGCTGCTTCTCTAGCAGCCTGTATTGCGACAAAGCAGTTCCTAACAAAACTGAATTTGTCTGAGAATGAATTGAAAGATGAGGGTACTATTGTGATTACTAAGGCATTGGAAGAGGGTCATGGCCAGTTGACTGACGTTGATTTGAGCTCAAACTTGATTCGAAGGGCTGGAGCCAGGGTCTTGGCCCAGGCTGTAGTTCAAAAACCTGGATTTAAGATTCTAAACATTAATGGTAATTTTATCTCCGATGAAGGGATTGATGAAGTGAAAGAAATATTCAAAAACTTGCCTACTATGCTTGGCCCTCTTAATGAGAATGACCCTGAAGGAGAAGATTTATATGATGAGGATGATGAGGAGGGCGGTCATCCTGAACTTGAAGCGAAGCTCAAGGATTTGGAAATTAAGCATGAGGAATAGGATGCTTACAGCTTAGGACTTGTTATTGCGTAGAGAGGGGGAGCATCCTATTTTTTCGTAGGATGGTAGTTTAACTTCAAACAGAGGCTTTCAGTCCTCACAGCGCATATGACCTCCGAGACATTTATGTTTCACTGGCTCATCTCTGAGCTTATTATGCATCCTGAAGATTTATGTTGTTGGTCATAGTAATTCTTTGCACCTTCTCTTTCATTTGTGGTCGTGCAGTTAGTTGATTGAATGTAGAATTGTTATCTGAGAACTGCTCTTTGTTCAGGTCAGAAGAGGCTTTCGTAGTTTTTTTGTATTTTTACATTAGGCCAAGAAGAGCACTAAGGCAAAGAGAAATGGCTGGTGAAACAGCTCTGCTGCAAATGAAGTTCCTTCTCTAACCTTGTACCATTTAGAACTCTGATCTCGGCTTTAATGAAATGATGAAAATGGGGAAGACTTCGGTTGTTGTTGTTTTCTTCTATTGCCTCCTTCTGTGTTCAAGCAACTGCTTTATGATCCTTTTTGTTACCACAATGACCTTCCTCAGATAATTGTTTCTTCATCACAATGACTGCGGTGTTCTTGCAAGTTTAGGACTATGAATGAAGATCAAGACCTTAACAATTCTAACTCATGAGTTTTATGGCTCCCATGTGGCTGTAATTGACAAGCCATCACCGCCATTAACTGTGGAAAATTCTGTACTACTTTCTACCAAGGACTCTTGGCTAAGTTTGTCTTTTGTCGGCACCATATTTCATTGTTTTATTTCTTGCCTTTTTCAAAGAGTTTTCACACTTAACAGTTTGTCTTTAATTCATAGGTTTTTTTTTTTTTTTTTAAATTTTTTAATACACAACTTTGCTTCCTCGATGGAGTGCATGAGATTTAGTTCTTGTAAATGTAATTCCTCGGCTAGGCCATTGTTTGAGTAATTAAGCTATCAAGCTTTTGAATAGTGAGAGTTCCGTTGTTGTCAACAGTAAAATCGAAAATTGTTAATCCAGGGGAAAGCTCGACATTGTTTTCTCAAATGGCTGAGTTTTTCGTGTTTCGCGCAAAACAGAATTCAGACAATCACTCGTACTTGAAAGAATATTTCCTAACGATCTCCAACTCCTTGATTAAGTTACATGTCAATCTCATGTGGTAAAGCTGTATTATGTAAAACTTATCCCATGCCTTCTCTAACTTGATTTGCTCAACATCAATTAACTTACCCAGATAAGTTCGGAGACAGATCTTCTTAATTTACTTTTTCTTCTTAATTTACTTCTTTTTTTTTTTTTATTTACTCTATTGAGATTTTAAAATGTATAAACGGTTAAAATTCCAAGAAAAATGAAGATATCATGATGACATTGCAAGTATTTTGAAATTTAGATAATTTTAATAATTAATTTATAAATTGAGGAAAATTGAGGAAATAATAAATTTGAGTTGGACAATATATATTATTGCAAAGTAGTTGTAGAATTTTGAGCCTAAAATATTTTGTATTTACTAATATAAGATGAGCCAATTTTAAATTTGTATTGCAATATATACAATCATTTTGAAGTTTTAAATAATATATTTTGCAAAATCCTAAACTCCGCCACATGATTCTTTCTTACTTGTCATACTTATGAAAATATAACATAGTCTTCAAATTAGCTATGGGGCAAACCCGAACTGTTATTAGCTTTCATTTTTGTATTTTTAAACTTTGTTTAACCATATCTTATTAATTTCTTATTCGATTTTAACAAACTTTATATTGTAACGATTATTATTTTGAGCACTATTAAGATATTTTAAGAATCAAATCTTTCAATATTATCAAAGTCCAAAAATACTTTTTTGTATTACCGATTTGATCGTATGTTATTATAAATTTGTAATTAACCCAAATAAACCCTAAATGTAAATTAAAAATCCTAAATTTCCTCATTTCCTGTGTTGATCAGCATTCATTATATACCCAAAAATACTAATCCTTTGTATATTTAACAAATATTACATTGGTACTAATTATTATATTACATATTAAGCCAATATATCAGATTATATTAAGAAAATATATAATAAATAGTATATGAACCTGATTAATTTCACGAAATATCCTATAGACTCATAAAAATATTTAGTTTAATTATCGATCATCAATTATACTAAACTAGCTATTATCTATTTTTACGAAAATAGCGATTTTAACTCAAAATTAGTAAAAATTGAACAAATAAGTGAATTTAATCGTGAGATAAAAATAAAGTGTCCTAAACTTCCTTATGAACTTCTAGAAATCACAATTTATAAGGCTCATACTTTGATTTTGTTAAAAACTAATTAATTCAATAAAATAATGAAATTGCTAATTTTATCTAAAATAATTATAATAAATAGTAAACATGATTATTTTTAAAAATTCTTCTTACTACAATTAAATACATATATTAAGTACATTACGTACAAATTTTCAACTTGAAAGGACATTATTTAATATTTTTGAAATTTAATTTAATTTTCATCCAAATAAAGCCATTTCTTAAGGATCTTATATTGCCAATAATTATTTCACTAAAATAAAATTACTAAATTAATCTTCACATAAGATAACTCCAAAAAACCAAATTTCATAATTAAATAACATCATTTTTTATTTTTACAAAATTTATAAAGTTTTGATTGAAAATTTGATTCACTTGAATTGGCCATCTTCGGTGGCCCAACCTTGTTGGAACACCTTATCTGGTGATGCTTTTCTTGACCTAAAATGGCTACGACAACAGGACTCTTATAACCCTTGAATCGACCTGATTAGATTTTGTGTTTTGTTTTTGTTTTAATTTTCTTATTTTTTTTAAATTTTTTGAAATTTTCTTAAGTGTTTTGTTTTTTAATTTTCAGACTTTCAAAATGTTATTTTTGAAGTATGTACGCCCTATTTATATTTTCCAAATGGATTATGATTATTAAAAATTTGATATGTAGATTACATATGTCATTTTCTTAATTTTTCAATACACAAGTTGTTATTTTCTTATTATTTGTCTTTTGACTTATCAATACAAATTAATTCTTGGCTATCACATCATGGGATGACTTATTTTTTCAATTTTTTTATTAATTTTATATTATTTTACTTTATTTTGATAATTTATTATTATTATATGTATATATTTAATACATATAATATATATCACATGTAAATACATGTATATTATGTATAGTTTAATTTCATTTATTATTTTTAAAAGTTAATTAATTTATCTTTAATATCTCATTATATCTAAAATCTCAAATTTTACTATTATCGTCTTTATTGATAAATTAAAGTTTTTCTCAAATTTATATTTTTATATAGCTTATTTTAAGGAATTAACTTTAATTAAATTACTTCGCCTAATTTTTCTAATTTTATTATTAAGTTTAAAATAAAACGGATATTATAATCTTACGTTCTAAATTTAGAGGCTCGAATCTTAAGATATTGAACTGATTCGAAATTCTAAAGTATTATATATTAGCATTATCAAAAAAGAACATTATGTTTTTAAATGCTATCGAAATTGAATCAAACTAATACCAAAGTCATTAAAAATTATTCGATTCATTAAATATTTGAACTAAAAATTCTTAAATATAGTTCAATTCTATTTGACTTTCTATGTAGATTGAACTAAACCATGTTTTATAGATTACTATTAATTGTTAAACTTAGAAGTATATTAATAAAAATTATACTATATAAATATACTTGATTATATACATATATAACATAAAATATGTAAAATTTCTGTCGATACAAAAAGATAATCATAGCTAGCCAACTCAGACGATTTAGACAAATTGAACCAATCAAACCTTTTATATTAGAGCACGAAAATGTTTTAGTAAGCAAAATTGTTACTTTTTGGCCAAAAAAGAAAAAGCAAAATTGTTACTTGCTTAACAACAATTTTGTATTTAATATCGTAAATCAAAATTTTTGACATGCCGATTTATTTATTTTTTATCTAATATACCAATAAAGTTGATTTTTAAATAAAAATCATTTGAATAAATTTTTTTAATTAATAAATAGACAAATATGGTTCGGATACGTTGGAAAGGTTTTTTTTTTTTTCAAACAAGACAATACTTTTCACAACCAAAAATCTCATCCGACCTTGAACTCTCCAGAACACAAACGAGATACGTGTGTCGTCCACAAGTCCCCTTTCTTCTCCACTCCATAACCACAAATAATTCATCTTACTTCCATTCAATTTTTCTCAACACAAAAATTGGAACATATAAATATCAAAGCCCTCTTTTTTATCAATTAATCATTAGCTGCTAAGTTCAAACTCTTTTGTTTATCATCTTCTTCTTCTTCTTCCCTTAGCAAGCACACCTAAAGCACAGCCATGGCTTCTATGTTAACTAATGGAATTTCACGTTTTACACCACAACCCATTTCAGATTCCGTTAAGTTCTGGTCTGGGTTAACCCCAAAACTCCAAAGTTTCAAGCTTTCACTGCCCAAGACCTCTTCACAGAACAGGGGGTTTTTTAGGGTTCGTGCTGATGTAGGAGTTGAACGAAAACATGTCAATTCAGGTAATCCTTCAACTTCAGAGTCTTCTACTCCTAGTTATGATGATAAAATCAGGGAAATTCTACAGTTCCGTGATTACAATAAGAAATATGGTTTCAAGGTTGATATCGATTCGTTTTCAATACCAAAAGGGCTTACGAGAGAGACTATTAGATTGATTTCCTCGTTAAAGGATGAGCCTGATTGGATGCTTGAGTTCAGATTGAATGCTTTCGATAAATTCCTTAAGATGAAAGAGCCAAAGTGGTCTGATAATACATATCTTCCAATTGATTTCCAAGATATATGTTACTATTCAGCTCCTAAGAAAAAACCCACCTTGAATAACCTTGATGAAGCCGACCCCGAATTGATCAAATACTTTGAGAGATTAGGGATACCCTTGAATGAAAGGAATAGGTTGGCAAATGTCGCAGTTGATGCAGTTCTTGACAGTGTTTCGATTGCAACTACTCATAGAGAGACCTTAGAGAAGGCTGGCGTTATATTTTGTTCAATATCCGAGGCTATTAGGGAGTATCCTGATTTGGTTAAGAAGTATTTAGGGAGAGTAGTTCCTAGTGATGATAATTATTATGCTGCTTTAAACTCTGCTGTGTTTAGTGATGGCTCGTTTTGTTATATCCCGAAGGATACTAAGTGTCCAATGCAAATAAGTACTTATTTTAGAATAAATGCAATGGAGACGGGGCAGTTTGAGAGGACTTTGATTGTTGCGGATGATAGGAGTTTTGTGGAGTATTTGGAAGGGTGTACAGCGCCATCTTATGATAGCAATCAGCTTCATGCTGCTGTTGTGGAGCTGTATTGTGCTGAGGGTGCTGAGATTAAGTACTCGACCGTGCAGAATTGGTATGCTGGGGATGAGGAAGGTAATGGTGGTATCTATAACTTTGTTACGAAGCGTGGTCTCTGTGCTGGGAATCGTTCGAAAATTTCTTGGACACAGGTGGAAACTGGGTCTGCCATTACTTGGAAGTACCCTAGTGTGGTTCTGGAGGGTGATGAAACTGTGGGTGAGTTCTATTCTGTTGCACTGACGAATAATTATCAGCAAGCAGACACGGGAACCAAGATGATACATAAGGGGAAAAATTCACGAAGTAGAATAATTTCAAAGGGTATCTCAGCAGGGCACTCGAGAAATTGCTATAGGGGACTTGTCCAGGTCCTGTCAAAAGCTGAAAATGCTCGGAACTCTTCACAGTGTGATTCGATGCTTATTGGAGACACTGCTGCTGCAAACACCTATCCATACATCCAGGTGAGTCGTGAATGCGCAAATATTTTGTTTTCATCTTTCAGTAGTGCCATTTGTGAATCATAATTAGGAGCTTCTCTTTGCTGTCTATTTCGAGTTTGGTTTAGTAGATTGACCTCTATATTTTGTTAATTGTTGAGGTCTTCTATTTTGGCATTGTTTTATGCCCTTTGAGGGTAATTGCAGTTGCAGATCAGACTTTATAAGATACTTTTTCCATATATATGTGTGTGTGCTGCATGGTGTGCGCGTGTGCACTACTCGCCTTGTCTAGAAATGGGAATATCTACGGTGGTTTTCTTGGTTGTGATTATTTTGGGTGTGAAAAACATAGAGAAGGTCAATTTGGTATTTTTCCATCATCAAGCATTGTATAAAATGTGAAAATGGAGTTTATAGCCTGCTGTTGAATCTAAAATTGGCTGAAATGAGGTGTATGGACATTGACCATCCTATATATAATCTGAAAGCCGATATATTAATTTGATTTCCTATTTTCAAATGACAAAGGCATGAGGATCTTTCAATGCATTACTAGCCTACAAAGCTATAGAAATTAAAAATAATTTAAGCGTTTACTTTCTTGCTCTTGTACTGATATCACCTTGTATAAGTTACTATCTTTTCTAGCACAACTCTCTGGGTAATATTAGCAGAAAAATAGAAACACATGTTGAGTTACCATATTTACTATAGCTTTGATTCATTTTACTGAATAGAACATATTTAGACCACCTGTTGGCTCTTGTTTGAATCTTGTACATGCCCTAGAGGTAGATGATGGCTTAGAGATTAACAGAATGTATGTAGTCCAAAATAGAACACCTGAATTTTGGTAGTCCATTAAATTATGTAGAGGTTTCTTATCATGAGTAGTTCTCAATTCTATTTGTCCTTAGATAATTTTTTCAAATGTTTTTGACCAACATAATGACTATTGGTTCTGGTTAAATGATGAAATTTCAATTTCTTCCCTCTACTTTCATTTTGTTTTGAATATTATACCTATAGTTGCTGACACCCTGTTAACAGCTTATTCTTTCACCTTTGCAAAGATAGTTGATGAAAATTAGTTGATAAGAATGGATGATTTTTGCAGTTTTCTGCACTGTTATGGGTATTGTTTTTAAGATTGCATTGGGAAGTTAGCAGATATTATAAAGATATATGACTCAAATGGAAAGTAGAGGCATGGAATGTGGTATGTGGACCAACAGAACTAATACTAGTGAATTTTCACTATTCAGTGGGGGATTTTTCTTGGAAGTCAATTTAATCATTTTTTTCCTTAAACGTTTACTTGTTGCTGATGAGTAGTAAAGTATGTTAGTGCGTACCTTAATAATTGTGTGAGTGTTATTAGTTTGAGCCTTCTTTGTTGGGAAAGTTTGACTTCTTTTGATGTCTTTGTTCATGTCTTTGTATTCTCTTTCATTTCATCTCTATCCAACTATATATCTTGCAAGCACTGTTTTTGTTAGTAGCCGATGCAATCTGTACCATAGGGAATTAAATATCTTGCATATTACCCCATTTCCTAGTTTGCTGTGTGTATGAATGTATAAAGCAAGCCTTTTTTTTTTATTTTTTTGGGATGCTTATGTGATCTGTATCTCCTTGGGATATTACCGTTCCACTAGTCTTTCTTGTAAAGGACTCTCATAATGAGCATCAGTTAACTTTGGTATATAATAGAGAGACCGTGTAATTTCATAATGAACTTAAGAAGGATGTGTTAGTATAAACTTTATTTTTATGAACGATGGTTGAAATCTGCCACTTGACTGACTCCAATGTTCATTTGACAGGTGAAGAATCCTAGTGCTCGGATTGAACACGAAGCCAGTACCTCAAAGATCGGTGAAGATCAGTTGTTCTACTTTCAGCAAAGGGGAATCGACTATGAGAAGGCGATGGCTGCAATGATATCTGGGTTTTGCCGTGACGTGTTCAATGAGCTGCCTGATGAGTTTGGGTCAGAAGTTCACCAGCTCATGAGCTTGAAGCTTGAAGGATCAGTAGGTTAAGTGGCAAAATCAACTTCCGCTGTAAATTAGTCACTGAAAGTAAATTCGTGTCTAGTGAATCTGCTGATGACAACCCAGAAAGAAGAAATGAAAATAAACGAAAGAAAAGGTCAGCCGATTTATAGTTAGTTTTGGGAGCAATTTTTGTTGTTCGATGTATTGGTACTGTTTGGATATATGTTTTAGGTCCATTGTAAAGCACCGTTTGGGGATGTTTGTGTAAGTGTCTTGCAGATGGGAAAATAAATTGCCCCATGTCTGAGTTTGTATACGCCAAACATGTGTTTGCACACTGAATTTGAATGCAGCTCTAAGATTCATGAGCTATTGAGCTCTAGATCGTGCTTGAGTTGTACCAAGAGACCCGGATTGTGCATAGGTCTTGTGCCTTTGTCGAATGGATTCTTACTTCTACCGCGATCTTCATTCCCCTTTGAAATAAGGCCTTCACCCCATGAAAATACCACTAGCCATTCTCTTCCTTTGATGAAACCATAATAGGACGCTCCTGACATTGTCAAACTCCATGGTCTCTTTTTCTCATCACAGGACATGCTGATGTTTTGTTTTAAGTCACCGCCTTCCTCCATTTTCAGACGATGTAAACTTACATGTGATTGTGTGGTAGAATTTATCGTATGACTGCTGGCAGCGATAGCTCATCCATCGCGTAGTATATATCATGTTATTAGCACGAGAAAACCTAATATTTGGCATTGGCAAACTTTGCTTCTAACTGCGTTCAATATTTACCATTTATGTCGTCTAGCTTCACTGACGATAGTATTAGTGCCGTTATCATAACTTGTTGCCTCAATGGTACCATAACCCTCTTTTGCCATAACAGGAAATTCGTCGGTCCATTATTCTTCACCACATCGAATCTTGCTAAAGAAACCCTAGTGTGATGCAAATAGAATTGCCTTAAAACCATAAAATTAAGGGAAAATTGTAAATAATCCTCTTATATTCCTAAACTTTCAAATATAGTAAAGATCTTCCTAAACTTTAATAAATGGATAATATACAAGACATTTACTTTTTTAGTTTGAAAAAAAAAAAACACTAAATTCAAAATTTATGGGAGTGTAAAAGTACATTTTGATCAATGTAGGAGATATTTTTGCACCAAGGTTAAAATTTATAGGGGTTTATAACTTTTGGAGATTATTTATCAATTTATCAAATTTTAAGGTGAATAATTATAACATTTGAAAGTTAAAAGGGATATGTTGATACTTAGGTCAAAGTTTAGAGGCGTTTATATGCATTTTCCTCTAAAGTTAAATAAACCAATATAACTAAGATAAAAATAACAAGATTGTGCTAAATAAGGTTAATCTAAAGTATTGCTTGGACGTAAATTACTAAACCAAAAAAAAAAATCAAATATTCAAAATAGGATGTGAAAATAGAAGTATGAGAAAGTATAAATGGATAAAGAATTTGCTTTATAGCCCATTTTTTTTTTGCTATTTATAGATCTATAAAGCAAGCTTTATGTATTAATTTAGATAAGACAAAACTCATATTTCTTTCATTTTGCCTTTTTTGTTGTTTGATTTTAATTGGTTCTTTTTTTTTCCTTCCCCCAACTACCATAACTTGATCTGGAGTATTCCCTATTTCTCTAATTTTTTTTTATTTTCTTTAATTATTTAGCAATTTTCGGGCAATTTAGATAATTTCGTATATTTTTACCTATACGTAAATATATATGGGGTATAAGTAAATACGCCCAAATATTATTTAGTTTATTATATGATTTTTAATATATATATAATTTATCTTTAACGATTCGTTAGTTATCGAAATATATTTTACGTATTTATGATAAATAATAAGCAATATGCTTAAAATTTAAAAATTTTATATTCTCTTATTTTATTATTTGTTTTTTTAAATTCAAACTTATAAGGTTATTTTTACTAATATTTCTAATTTTAATTTATAATTTAGATTTGATCGGATTTTTTAGCCAATCATTCTAAAATTTATGGATTAAGCTTAATCTTATAGTAACAGGATTTATATTTAGAGCTTACATAATTCATTAGGATAGACCCACCCAAAGCCTATCCTTAACCTTATAAATATTACCTTAGCCCATTTTCACTAACTACTCTTATGATATTTCTTTTGTTACGATGGAAAAAGATAGAAGAGTTGAGCTAACTTCATAAACAAGTATGTATCCCAAAAACTTAAATGCAATTTCTTAAAGAATCAATAATAGCAAACTTTACCTGAACCCTAAGAATCATATTTAGAAATTCAAGAATTAGAATAATCCAAAACCCTAAAAAGACTATAAAAATATAGGGTTTCTTAAAGTGACAAGAAGAACGAAACATTCACTTGAGAAATCATCTACATAGGCTATAGGTGTTTGAATCAATGGTAACACTTTCCAAAAATAAGCTTGAAAGCAATGGGGTTTTGCATAAAAGATTGATTGGGGTTTAAGATAGTAAGAGAATTAGATCCATCTTTTGAGATTTGATACATCCAGCTATAATGCTTAATGAAATCATAATTTATTAATATAAGCATAACACTAAAGGTTGCTATAGCATGAAAGGAGGCTAATTTTGTAAATGGTGGAAAACCACCGATTTTGACTGACGAAAACCCCTTTTAGTTGGCCTAATTTGGTTTAGGTCGACGACTTTATTTTTGGGTTAACACAACGAGGAGTTTCTAGCCTAGTTTCACTGAGTAAAAGTCTTTAAAAGTTATCTCCTCTCAATTGAGGTAGGATTTGAAATTTATTAAAACTTAGAAATAATGAACCAATAAATTAGGGTAATCATGAATAATTTTGTAATATTTGGTTATAGGAAAATCATGGGAAGATTTACTTAAGCACTTAAACGTTTAAGTGGGTAAAAGATGTGAGTTCCTTATCACTGGTTGCTGGTTCTTTGTGTACATTAGAAATAAAAACAAGCTT
Organism: Lumnitzera littorea; assembly: GCA_024138015.1. Classification (NCBI taxonomy): domain Eukaryota; kingdom Viridiplantae; phylum Streptophyta; class Magnoliopsida; order Myrtales; family Combretaceae; genus Lumnitzera; species Lumnitzera littorea. The sequence continues at coordinate 93,569,332 of JAMXBB010000011.1, forward strand.
ACAAAGATTTGGCTACAAATTGTTTCGTTGAGTGTGCTTGCACCAATATTGGGATTATAACAGAAGTGATGGTCACGAAATTGTAGTTATGGCGTCTTGTAGGAGTAGAGATTTGGGGTGATCTGATTATATAGATTAGATGCTGAACCACCCAATGCAGGTGGGTGGATTTGTTGATTGGTCAGTCGTTATGATACATATTGGTTTGCTAACTGTAATCAGGTTACACTTATGAAAAGGGACACTATCGTGCATGATTGTAATGGACTAAATATATCATGTGCTAATAGCAGTAATGACTCTAGGACAGGACGATTAAATTAGTTATGGGTCGATGGGATCTACAGACCCTCACGATGACTAAGTATGTATTTATGTACGTATGTATTTACGCACACACATATGATTGCAAGGAGTTTGAGCTAACGGAATACTGAGACCATATATATGTGTATGTTGGGGAAGGGGTAACGTGATAGGCTTTTGTTATCCGATCTGAGGACCTTTTTCTACCTTTTTTTTTGTGTGTGGATTGATGGAAAAGATATTTTGAAAGTGCTGAAGAATATAGGAGCAAGCGTTGCATGTTCTTGTTATGGCATGGGTATGTGGCGAACTAGTATATCCTTTGGACTTTGAGTGTGACAAGAATAGTGTGGAGTAAAAAGAAAGGAATTAGAGGCATGGAGAATAGAGATTTTATACGAAAAAGCTCAGATGATCAGGGTAGAAAATGGAAAAAGAAAAAATAAAAAAAGAAGAGGACAAGAAAGCGTAAACAGAGGTGTATAAGTGAATTAAATAGGAAAACTCAGTCTAGCCTACTTTTACCATAAATTAATTAAGCCGGGTTTATTTAGCTTGTTTATTAAATGGGTTAAAAAACCTTAGCTCTAATTTATTAAAAAAATAAGTTATAAGAGTTATTTAATAGGTCAAAAGTATAAATGTATTAAATTGACTAATTCAAACCGGCTCATTTTGACATATGAGATAAACAGTTTGAATTCATTTGGCCTACTTTTTAAGTGATTTAAATCCGTTTAAAATGTAAATTAAATAAGTTTATCCACGAGTCAAAACCGTTTACACAACTCTAGTGCAAAAATAGTTTGTTAAAAGACATGCAACTTTTTTTTTTTTTTACAATTGATATACTATAATATTCTTTTAAACTCAAAACCTTCTTAAATAAGTATATTTATAAGATAGGACTATATATGATAATATAGATAAAAAAATAAAAATAATTACATATCTTCAAAATCCTATGTTTTGATTCTAACTTTCTAGAAGCACCTCTATATTGTATTAAAGAAGTATTATTCATCCAAATCCTACCTAATAACCTGGACATACAATAGCTATTTAACACTTAATAGCTACTTTTATCAAACACATGGACATGTACATATGCATACACATATATATATATGTATATGTATTGATATAAAAAATTAAAGAGAACAATGGGGGTAATGTTATGATTTACACTTCAATTTTACTATTTTTTACAATTATACATCTAAAGTTTAAACTGTTTAATTATATATCTAATTGAATATTTGGTTGTCACTGTTTATATTTTAGTTAATTCTAATTCATACTGGCAGTCTAGTCAGTGATTAAACAAGACCTTAAGGAGACTGTGTGATCCCTCTTTAGGCTATATACGGATTAGTGGGTCTCATGACTCATATTTTTTAAATGGATTGTAATACACTATTTTACAATAGGTAGCTAATAGTCGTTTGTGGGAGGTTGCGCGACGCCCTTAAGACCTTAAGCAACTACCTTTTTTACTGATAGTGCTGATTAGAGTTACTATGTAATTTATTGTTAATTGTATTATAGATAATGATAGCTAAATTTTCACTTAATGTATAATTAGATAAATTAAAAATTTATTTATATAATTATAAAAATGAAAAAAACTGATGTGTAAACTATAACAGTGACTTGAAGAGAATATATCATCACAGACCTAGGAAAGAAATTTAATTATAATATCATATTACTGATGTAATGAAAATAACGACATGGTTAGGTACAACTGCTTCAACTTATGGCCTCGAAAGCTGCCTTTCCTAAGTCGCCGTGATTTTTAATGTTTAATACCATAAATTATAAGAGTGTTGAAAACTTGCCAACTTTCACCGAAATTTCCCTTGGTGTTTATATTCAAATTATGAATGACCATAATTTGTTCTATGCAGTCTTTTCGCGTCCTCATCATTTTAATTTAGTCAAATTTGTCTTAAACGTGTGTTTATGAAGACTCTTTGTACATATTAGTCAACTTTTGCCTCTAAATCATTTAAAAATTACATTAAAATAGAGCCTAATATTTGTCTACATATGAAGACTCGTTTGCACACATTCAGCAACTTCCCTCCAACTCTATCAGTATGCTTGGGAAGAAAGAAATCAATTAGATGGGTAGGAAAGTGGAGAAAAAAATTGAGAGGAAAACTTACCAATTTTCTTGTTTAAATAAGATAGAAAAGAATATTGAGAAAAAAGTTATGAACCTATATTTTTTATTTGATAAAATGCTACGTAAGTCCCTGTATTTTAGAAATATACCTTTATTTTAAGTTTGTAATTCAATTGAAATTCTCTTAATTCTTTTGAAATTGGAGAGAATTATTTATAGTGGGCCTATGGAAAAATATTTTCCTAAATCCATTCCTTTACCCCTAAATCCATTTTTTCCGTTTCATTTCCTTTTCAAAATAAGGAGGAAAAAGGAAAACTTTCCCTTCAAATTTCTCTCATCCCCTTTTCTTCCATCGAACCAAATATAGTGTAAATGATCACTGGAAAATCATAAAAGAACTAAGGATAAATTACAAATATATTTCCTTATATTTGCCTTGTGTACGCTTAACTCTTTATGTTGAAAAGTGCGCCTATAAACTCCCAATTCTTAGAAAAAAGTGTTTCCATTTTTTTTTTTTCCCACTATCTTGCCTTTGATTAAAAAAAATGAAACAAAAAAACTAAAGCTAAAAAAATGTATAATATCAGGGGTAAAATGGTCATATAGGAGTCAACATGCACTTTTCCTAAAAAATTAGGATTTAACCACTCAATTTTAAAGATGTAGGGTTTTAAACACAAATGAAGTAAATGCAAACGAATATATTTAAATTTTACTTAAAATTAAAGATCATATGAGACGGATGACTTATACTAATTTTGTTAACTATACTACATAATGTAATATAATTTTACTTTTTTCCATAAGAAAAATCAATATTAAAGTGATACCTCATGGTTAAAATCATGATAATGAATATTTTGTTAACACAAATTTAAAATTTTTGAGTTAAATAGTTAAAATTAGCTAATTTATTAGCTTAATTATTTACTAATTTTGTTTTTGAGTGTTATAAATAGTATTAGAGTTGACATCCTACAAAAGAGGTTTGAGGTAAGTGGGGAGTATCGTCGGGGTGGTGATTTCTAGCATGTTTCCTGAATGACCTATATATAGAGGATGACCCAAATCATATATTGAAATTGTAAGGTTTGAAATTGTTGGAATTGAACAATAAGAATGCCTTGTGTTTAGAGGGGGATATAGTAATATCCCATAGATAAGTGAAGTTTTATATGGATCATGGGATGGGTTTTATATTAATTTATAAGATTATGGTGATAAGTATCTTGTTGACATAAACATAAAACTTTTATGAAAAGTGTTTAAAATGGGCCTATTAGTATTTGTTGACTTGGTTAATTCTCTGCTTTTTACTTGAAACAACACTATTAGTAACCAAACTATTAAGATCGGTTTACCACAACTAGCAATTGGATTTACTTGGAATCTTATGCGGTAGAAGAAAAATAGATAAGCGAATCATCCTATCACGGCTATGGTACTATATAATATGAGTCATCAAATAAGCCCACACTTGATAAGCTAATTTTTATTCAGTTATTATCAATAGACATAAGCAGCAGCAGCAGCATCCATCCATCCGTGTACAATCAACAAAGAGTTCAATATGACAACGTATTTGTTGATCAGTAAGCATTTTGTCCTCGAGGATTATCTAATTATCTGCTAACTACTCTGTCTTAATATTGGCGGTGGAGGTTTGGTTTCGTTGATGACAGCAGGGAGGCCCATCATATTTATTCCTTTTCGTCGACATTCGGTTGGGTGCTCAAATAGTCGAACCTAAAGCTAAAATAAAATATACGACGCAGTCGTCTGGTCTAAAACGTACAAAGTATCCCAGGATATTCAGAGCTGGAGTGTCCTAGAGTTCACCTCAATGTACGCTGTCTCCATCAATATTGCATTAATGTCAAATGCAGCGAACGTGGTTTGCTGTGAGGAGGGGAAAAAGTAATTGACCTAAAACATGCTGATTTGAGCTAAGTTTACTCGTATTAAGCAGCTCCATCAAGCCAAAATCAAAGTAAAAGATTTGAATTCCATCAAGTTTGAATAGAATTTGAGGTAAATTTGACTCAATTAAGTTCATTTATACATAATATTTTTCTATTGTTATAATCGTTTTATAGCATAATTAGTCTAGTGAAATGATCATTGATTAATAAGATGTAGCGTAATATTATTTGAAATTTTGATGTCTATATAGTTTGTTAAAAAATAAAAATTGACATAGAGTACATGTGTAAAACCTTACTTGTCTAAGTTTTTGTACCTATAATTAAGAATAATTGCTAAAATGCTTATAATATTTATAAATTAGATCTCACATCATGATCCTTGGTGATAGCGTGGCCACTTTAGCTGAGGGTTAGAGTCATAATCATCATATACGAACAACTTATATATTTGAAAATAGCTACTCTAAAATTTCTTTAAAGGTATGATATATATTTTAATTCCTTGGCACGTAAACTAATTAATGGTCAATACGTATTCCAGGGTGGATTCATGGACCAATTTTGAGCTGTGAACTTATCAGAAACTAGCTTAGCTCGGTTCAAGGTAGGCTTGAACCGGCCTTTGAACCGTCGGACCTTAAGGGCTCAAATAGTTCGATCGTTTAAGTTTACTGAACTAACGAGTCGGCCTGTTATTGAATAGATCGATTTGATCCCTTTTTTTCTTTTCACCAAATGGAAAAATTTTTTGTCTTCCTTTAAAAAGAAAAATTAAAGAAAAAAGAGATAGATGATTTTATTTTTTTACAACAATTTGTAATTAATAATAGCATTATATTTTATTTCTCTATTGTAGTTTATAATTCTGTAATTAAGGAAAATTATTTATCCATTATAAGCTTCCTCGCTTTACTTGATATTACTCGTTATTTTAATATTATATTAATATTAACTTTATATGAGACAAACCTATTATTTTGCAATTGAGTAAAATTTTAATTGGAAATATTAATTAATTGTATATAGACAATAAAACTTATTATTTCGAAGAAAATCAACTTGAAACTTAATAAAAAACAATTGGAATTATTAAAATTAATAAAAATTAGAAACTATTAATATAAATAATAAAATCTAACAAAAAAAATAGCTGATTTAAAGGTCAGTAAACCGGCTCATAAACTGATTGAGCTAGTTCAACACAATGACTGGGTGTAGACGTGGATGAGCTGACTAACCGTAGCATAGTAAAGTAGAACACAAAATATATGGTGTTAAAAATGAAACTACAGCAGCGTGTAAAGTAACAGGGTGAAAAACACGGGTAAATAAAATGAAATTACCCTAAATTATTTTAATAAGTAACTTAACCAATCTATCTAATGACGGAAAAAATAAATAAATAAATAAAGAGGAAAACTTGGATTTCGTGCAGTCTTCCAAAGCAAAATTTCTTCGACTTTCTTGAAATAAGAATAAACTACAGCGATGAAATAAGCCCCGATCGATACTAAGATAAGGAATGCAAACGAAGGAAATTAAGAGATCGAGCAAAGGATCAAATAGAGAAGAAATGAAATGCTAAGTAGAAAGCAATTAAGGAACTTAATCAGGTTTCACTTGAAGATAGTTCGGTAGAATGGAAAGTGGGTTTTAAGGATATGAAGTAACCCCTCAAAATACTGGATAATCAGGTTCAGAAGTTCAAGAGTTGAGATACGGAGTAGGTAAAAATACGACCAAATGAAGGTCTAGACTTAGAAATTTAAGTAGAGCTAAATATACTATCAATCCTAGCAAATAAGTAATACATAGGTATACAGTAGTTTCGAGGACGAAACTATTTTTAAGGGGGGTAGAATGTAAGCCCAAAATTAAGCCAAGTAACAGTAGGATTGAGCCTAAAACTCAAGGTTTAGGGCGATCGGTTAAAGGATTCGATTACACCCAAATTATAAACTATTGAGAAGAATATTAGTAAAAATGACCCCGTAAACTTAAATTTAAGAAAATAAATAGTAAAATAGGAGACTATAAAATTTTTAAATTTTAAGCATAATAACTGCTAATTACCGGAAAGGCAAAAAGTGTAATATAATAACTAATAAATTATTAGAGATAGATTATATGTATACTAAAAATTTTAGAATGACCAAAATAATATTTAGGAATGATCACGTGTACCCTACATGTATTTACGTGTAGATAAAGATACGCGTAATTACTAAAATTGGCCGAAAACTAAGCAAATAATTAAAGAAAAATATAAAATAATCATGGAAAAATAAGAAAAAATCAGAAGATGATAAGATGAATCAAGATAAGGTTGTGGCAGGTCCAAAGCTGCAAAATAAAAATTAGCCAATAAAAATTGAACAACTTAAAAGCTAAAAATCAAGGAATTTGGACAAAGTCTTGTCAAATTAATGCATATTAATTACAGAAAATGTCTATAAATAGGGAAAAAATTTACAGAGCTCATTTGGATAGTTTGGAAAGTGAGAAAATTAGGGAGAGTAAAAAATTCGAGAGAAAATCCAGAAAATAAAAAAAATAAGAAAAACTGTGCAGTTGAGGGTTTTAAAAGGAACCCACACCAGACGGGGAGCTGGAAGTGGGCGGCCACCACCACCACACGGTGGTGGCAGCGCCCAGGCCAGCCGACAAGGCCACGGTGGCCCGCGGTGGCCGGAGCCACCTGAACCGGTGAGTCCAAATTCCAGCCCGATTCTTGTATAATTTTGTAAAATTAGTTATTTTGCCCAGAAAATTATGAAACTTGTTATTCTGAGGTTTTATTGTATGTAGTTTGTAGGAAAAATGTTATTTTGATGAAATTATATCCTGTAATATATGGCCCCTAAGAAATCATGCAAAACCGAACACATTTCGTTTTAGAAATAAATAACCTTAAGAGTGTAGTTTCAAGCCCAAAATTTTTGTGTAGATTACTCAGATGATATAGAACAATACTATGAAGCCCTTTTTCAAAAATTAATTTTCGAAATTTTTAGATAATTTTTAGGCCCTAAAATGAAGCATAAAATGGGTAATTTAGGGCTAATTATGTAATTAAATGATTAATTTCTGATTTAGTGAATAATTACATGTTTTAGGATGTTAAAATCTGATGGAGTATGATACTTGTAGCAATTAGAGTGTTAGATGTAATTATTAGGTTAATTATGTAGTAAATAGGCAATATGGAAAAATAGTATATTTTAAGATAATTTTGTAAATTAGGGTAAATTGGAGTAAAATCTGATTTAGGATGAATTTATACATTTTGAAATGATAAATGATGTTTAGAGATGATAAATAGAGTAATAGAAATATTAGAAGTGTAATATATACATAAAAGGTAATAATATATAATAGGTAATTATTGAAAATATAATAAATAGGAAATATTATAATAAAAATTGATATTGTGTTAATAATAAAAACGTACAATAAATCTGATGGGAAACTTGAATTTATGTAATTATATGAAAAATGTAAAAATTTCTCACATTAGGAGTAAATTCGGTACACCAATAGGGATTTAAGTGTACCGGATGGAATAAAATACTAATTAGAGTTAATAATGGTATTTAGGAGATCGGGAAGTAATGTGATTAATTTCACATTATAGGTTGAAACGGATTTTTAGGGTTGGAATCTAAAACATTACTTAAAAATCGAACTACAAACCTGGTTTAGAAATCGATGCGAAAACCGAACCTGAACCTAACCCCAAACCTAGAATAATTATAAAAGACTTAATACTTAGATAATTAGGCATATTAAACCTTAAACAAAACCTAACAATAAGCGTTGTAGGATAAAACGAACCTATAATCTTTATATGAAAAGCTGAAACCACGTTCGTGTTATAGGGATAACCGGCGATAGCCTGAGCAAATCGGACCTCGAGTGAGTGAGCGAGGAGTCGAGGTAAGTTGGGATTAATACGATGCTGTATTTTGGAGGCTTAAGATTATGCTTGGTTGTGCTTGTTAGATAGTTGAATGTATGCATGTGCTTGATTATGGGTGATGCCATGATTCTGTTTGTTGCTCTGGTACATACTGTATGAATTGTATGTAATGATTGATCACCCTAAACTGGACCTAATTAAATATACGACCAGTAATCATAATCGAGCATGCATAGCAACTCGTTAGGGGATTTAGGACTCTCCGGCCAAATACCGACCCCTTCGGAAGGGATAGCGCAGGATTGCAAAATGGTCCCTTCTTCATCCTCAGTCGAACTAAGTGACAGGAGAGGAGGTCGCGGCGAGGGTGAAGGCAGTAGTTCGAAGGTAGTCGCGGGAGGAGCAAGGTCTCCATTACACAAGCCTGGGTTTGGTCGTGAGCTATTGCATTAACGGCAACTCCTCAACCCGGATTAGAGCAGGCGCAATTTCTCTAATCTTACGACGGGCCGGACAATGTCGTGCGATGGCATTTGCTTGCACATGCATTGCACCTAATAAGTGATTGAAAACCTTGTTGTGTGTATGGTATAGTTTTAAGTCCTCCGTCCTAACTTACTGAGCTGTGGTTACTCACATCCCTATAGACGTTATGCAGATGCTGGCTAAGAAGCGGATTCCAATTACTCTGAAGCTAGCAACTGCTGGATCCTGAGGAGCGAGGAAAAACATGTGAAGAATAAATATATTTTTAAGGTTTAAGCTTTTACTTTAGAACTTCTCATTTTTTAATAATGTAATAACTAGGAAATATATTACGGAGAAATCTTGTAAACCTTAATTGTAATAACTGTATTATAATATATATATCTTTCTTCACTTTCTTAGAGAAATGATTTATTTAAATTATAAACTGTTTCCTTCAAAGCGGGTTAGTCGTGGACGCCTTGTGTAGATCAGGTCTAAGATAGCGGTTGTAAGGCCAACTTCTATCTTAGGATGATTTATAAGGCGAGGGCTGTTACGACTTTGCCGCTTCGGGGCGTGACACTAGTTCAAGCCTACCTTGAACCGAGTTGGGTTAATTTCGGATAGGTTAATGGCTTAAAACTAGTCCATGAATCCACCTTGGATACGTATTGGCTATTAATTACTTTACAAAAGTTAATGTAAAGTATTAGTTATTGACATATAAAAATCACCTAAAAAAAATCAAAGCTATTGTGAGCTTGGGCGATCACCTAAGGTTAGAATTACCTTACATTTCATTATCTATATCACAATAGATAACATTACTATGTGGTGTCAACCATCACTCTTGAAAATTAGCAAAAAAAAAAAAAAACCATTATGGTGGATTGTGATCAAAACTATTTTGGTGTTAATCATCTGCTATAAGGCCAAGTGGATAGTTTCATCTTAATTTCTCTACCCATCTATACCCACTAGTAATTCAATTGGTTGTCTTAGACCCACTCGCCTCCCATGCACCTAAGTTTTATTGATAGTTTCTCTTTTAACCTCTCAACTCAGATCTAACCATAGATAGTTATCTATGATTCATTTATCTAATATAACAATGGGCATAAGCCAATATAATTATAATTATGAATCATATCCTCCCAATCTGTTAATCTACAATTAGCCATAGAATACCTACCATTTCATGAGCCATGTCTTTTGTACTATATCAACCTCGTCAGCAAGCACACTCAACAATTGGAACCAATCATTATAAAGAGCAAAATGTTAATTTAAGTACCATTTTTATCTAACTACAATAATAGGCAGCAATTAAATATAGAAATCGAACTCACCTTGGCACAATTGCCACTCTTTGATCCCATTTTTAAGTTAATACTCATAAAATGATTATGATTTACTAAGTTGTTCGTTGTTCGATATGAAACTTCTTTTATGTTGAATTTAAGGTTAAATAATCAACTACCCAGGGCCATTGGTCAGTTGGTGTAGGGATTTGGTCGATTGAGGATACCCGAATTAACTTCACTTGCTCAATCTAATCGTACAGTTAGTGTAGAAGTCGATTGATGGGATTGATGTTTTTAACCTATCTTGGGTTTTTTCCCCTCTAATTCCATTAATGAATTCGTGATTTAATATCTCAGATTCTGATTCAATGTTGTTGCCCTTACTCAATTTTTGGTTTACGTTTTAGATCCTATCTTTAGTCTTTAGACAATTTTAAAGTCCTTTGCATGGTTCTAGATTGTGTTGATAAAATCAAGGATAATATCAAAGTGAATACCTAAACTTAAGTCATTGTTTTATTTATTACTTAAGGTTTGAAGCTACTAAATTTCATATCTAATCAAATTTTTACTTATTAACTTTACTATTTGACATTCACTTGTTTTACATTTATACCTTTTTCCCAATAAGCATTTGCCACTTCATTTTTCCTAAGATGACATGATAGTAAATTTGACAAGTAAAGATTGATTATGTAAAATATTTAAGAATTTTGAATTTTTAAATATAAATTTTAATAAGTAAAAGTTTAATTAGACATGACATTATGTAACTTTAAACTCTAGATATAATATTGAAAAAAATCTCAAAAGTCTAGATGGTATATGAGATATTAGCCCTAAAATCAAGGCCCCTAGTTTGACTAGATTATTCCTAGGTTCTCTAATTGATCAACCAAATCAATTACCTAATTAACAAGGCGGTCTTCTACTTCCTCCTCGGAGCTGGAAAATCCACCCAACGTCACAGTGTCAATATATGCCTTATTTTATAATTTAGTGGGCATTGATGTCTCACGTTATGGAGATGCCTATTTGTCCTCGCTCTGTACTTTCTTGTAGTGTGAAACAGACCATGATTAAACTATAGTAGATCTGGCCACTAAAGTCGAATCTTGGAAAAACAGCATCCTGTGACTGTTGACTCGATTTCAGTCTAGGAGTAATTTAGTGTGTCAAAATCATGGAATATTAAATTCCAGTCAAGAAAATTATGTGTCGAAGTACAACATACCCGGTAATTTCAAAATCAATATTAAAACTATCCACAGTCTCGGTTTATGATAAATTATTCTTATTTATAGTAAAATGTTTCGATTAATGGGAGAAACAAAACTATCAACAATAAAAGATGAGGTGGTTGAAAGTTTTTATAAAAACTGTTAATGATGGATAATTTTTTTATAGTGCAAATAGATCATGGTGCTATTTTTTGTAAATTAGGGTAATTTAACATTATAGATAATTTTTTAAAAATAACCATATTTTATGATTATTTTGAGTGACTGGATCATAGGATTTTCCATTAATTAATTAGGTGCAGATGGATTTGCTTCTTTCTCAAATGTGCTTTTGCTAAAACATTATAAGTTTATGGCATCAGAACAATAGAATTGGTATATTGCCAGGCAGGTTCTCATCATGATACATTGACTATCTAAGTGCCAGCTTTTGGACTAAATTATTATACAATTCGAAGCAGCTTGGTATAAATAGAGCCTTAAACCGACTTCTAAGTCCATGAACGTTCATCTTTTTGAGTTCTTTCTTACATTTTCTCTCCCTTGCAGTGAAATAAAAATGTCTTTCTCAAAAAGGAATTTTTCTTATACAAAGTTGGATAAGGAAGACAAGGAAGATGTCATCCATAGAAGGGCACAGTTCTTGATTTACAAAGTGCTTCAGAAAGCAGATCAAGATTACTCTAGAAGAATAATGAAAAGGCCTTCGTTTATAAGGATCAGATTATGCAAACTGAAGGTGAAGATTGGGAAGAAAGTGAAGAAATTGAAGAAGGGCATGTCCATGGTGATTTATGCAGCAACTAGGGTGGGTGTTTGTAGGCAAATCACCAAGCAATTTAATAATTGCAAGGCATTGTTTGGCAGTGCAGATAAGACTATTTTGGGTGTGATTTAAAAATTCTTGTAGTTTTACTGGGGAAAAGTTGCATCGAGTGCTATAAATGAATATTCGAATTATCTTTAAATTCATTTATGATATAGTTGGATGCTCCTAATACTATCAGAATATCATACTGATTGGCTTACAATATATACATCTGCTAATAGATGTTCTTAAAATGTGCGGTAAAGATTAAAATATATTCTTTATGTTTTCTAATATTAATCTTACGTTTTATGAAAAAGTATACATAAAAATATATAGTTTTTGGATTTGATTTCTTAGAAGTTCACATATAATTATCTATTATTAACAAAGAAGCCAGACAGAAATAAGTGAATCTCTTTGAAGAAAGTACACATTAGAAGGATGTTTCGATAAATTGTGAAAATTTTTACTGTACACTTATTCTTAAATCTTAATAAAGGATACGCATACCCATCCCTAAACTCTTATAGATCATGGTTGCAACCGACTATTATCGGGGAACAGAAAAGAAAAAAGAAAAAAAAATCTACAAGAGACAATCTTAGTTGATATCTTCCTAATAACTTTTGTATTGTGTTGGGATGGTAGTCTTTAATTGGGCAAAGCTTATTGGAAGAATTATAAAAGGAAGGAATTAACATTTGGAAGGAAATTCAAATAAAAAATTAATATTTTAAAAAGTTCATATAAAGGATAAACATTTCACAAAATAGTTCAAATAAAGAATTAATATTTTAAAAAAGTTTAAATAAAAAATCAACATTTTATAAATTAATTCAAATAATATTATGAATTCTTTATTAAAATCGCTTCATGAAATATTAATCTCCTATTTAAATATTTTAAAATATTGATTTTTAAAATATTAATTTTTTATTTAAATTTACCTTTAAATGTTTATCCCCTTTTTTTATAATTCTCCAAAAGTTTATCTTATCTTATGCTATGATCTTTCAAGATTGGGCAGATTCCATCATGAGGCTCATACATTTTATATACACGGTTGATAAAGGCACATATGAATCATAAGAAAATAATAAAGAAAGTAAATAAATAAATAAATAAAACTCGGAAAGTAAGAAAAGAGAATAGAATAAAGAATGAAAACCATAGCAAAACTGAAAGCTACTACGTTTGTACGGCTAGGTCCCAAAAGAAAATGAGTTGGGCTTATTTATTATTGGTGAGAAAAGTTATGGAGAAATTTTGATAATGATTGGATCATTTGTTCAAATACTATTTAAATGATATGATCTTGAAAATATTATTAGTTCATTTCTAACTTTTCTCACATATCTTAAGGCGTATACAGAATTTCGGCTTTGTGTGGGCTCGAATAGGGTATTAAGATTGGCCCAACTAGTTTTAGTCTTTCCTAATCGGCTAGAAGCAACCAAAACCTATAAAAACACATCGGCGAGTTCTCCGGCATGAATATTCCAACGCTGAAGTCAGTTGAGTAATAAAAAAGGCAAAACAACAATCGAACCAAACTCTCCTTCCATACTCGGAGGGTCAAGATTCTTTAAGAAAGATATGTTATATCCTACCTTTAGATAGTTTATTCAAATTAGGAAAGTGCATTAAGCTACACAAGGAGATTGTTTCCGAAACTAATGATATTAATTTGACAAGTGGCTATAGAGGCGGTTACATTCATTTGGCAAGTAGTGTTTCAATTTTGTATGATAATTATGGGTATAGTTTTATATACACAAAATACGTTTAATATAAATAAATACACCTAAATATTATTTTATGTAATTTTATAATTTTTAGTATTCATATAATTTATCTCTAAAAGTTTGTTAATTATTGGAATACGTTTAACACATTTTTGATAAATAACAAATAATATATTTATATTAAATAACTTCATTATATTATTAGTTTATCATTTATTTTCTTAAATCCAAACTTGTGGGGCTATTTTTACTAATTTTTCTAGTTTCTTCATAAAATTTTGACTTAATCGGATAATCTTTCGCAATTACTTTAAATTTTACCTACTGATTTCAAACCGTCTGATTGTGAGTTGATAGCTAATTTTTCTAGATTTCATAGTTTGAGAATTCTTGTAGGTAGTTTACATAATTAAAAATTGATGTTAAATTTTTTACATGCCCGATGTGTTTTCATCACAATGTTAGAATTAATTATAATATGACAAATGAAAATGTTGTTGTGGCATAAACTTTTAGGTCATATATCTAAAGAAATATTAATAAAGAATGAGATTCTAATAAATCTAGACTTTATTAATTTTGATTTATGTATGGATTGTATTAAAGGAAAGTAAACCAGACATAACAAGAAAAGAGCTGTAAAAGCGCTTAGCTTCTTAAGATAGCATACGTTGATATTTATAGACCTTTTGATACTTTATCTCTTATGGGAGGAAACTATTTTATCAACTTTATAGATAATTTTTTACCTTATGTATATATTTATTTGCTTAATGAAAAATCTCAAGTTATAAATATCCTTGAGGTGTTTATTGAGGGGATTAAGAGGGAAGGAGATTGAAGTGTGAAAAATAACAAGGTCTAATAAAGGTGATGAATATTGTGGAAAATATGATAAATTTAGACGAAATAAAGTATATTTGTAAAGTTCTTTGAAAAACAAGACATATGTACACAATATACTATGCCAAGCACACTTTAGCAAAATGATGAGATAGAAAGGCAAAATAGAATATTAATGGATATGGTTGAGAGTGTGATGAGCAATTCATCATTACTCAAATTATTTTAGATGTATGCACTTAAAATTATAATATATTTATTGAGCAGGAATCCTAACAAGATAGTTCCTAAAACTCTTTTTGAGTTCTGGACTAGAATGAAATCTAGTTTAAGGCACTTGCATATTTAGGGTTGTCTGGACTTTGGAAGAAGCATGGGTATATATAATCTACACGAAAAAAAATTGGATTCTTGAACCGTTAGTAGTTGTTTTGTTGGTTGCCTAAAGAAATCCAAAGGTTATATGTCTTATTATTGAAACCATAATTTTAGAATTGTTGAAACAGGCAATGCAAAATTCATTGAGAATAGTGATGTGAGTAAGAGTACTACAAATAGATTGTGGATATAAATGAAACAATGAATAATGGTCCATTACCCATAAATGATCCTACATCTACAATCATATAATATTGTTCCAATATTATAAGAATAAAAGAATGATGAACAATATTTGAAGAAATACTCCATGAGGAATCTAGCTTACCATCCATTAACACAAATGAATTATATGGAATAGGCTTAAACAAACCTATAAGATTGTAGCATTAATAAAGATAAATGTCTCATTTTTATAAGTCATTAAGAGTGGTTACAGCTTTAGTAGTTCATCAAAATTTAGAGATACACTAAGAAAATAACCTTTCATAATAGAAATCTTAAACAGGAAGTTTATGTACACCATTTTAAGGGTTTCTCAATTAAAGGAAAGCATCACATATTGTGTGAACTTAAGAAGTCAATATATAAATTAAAACAAGCTTCTCGACAATGGTATATTAAATTCAATGACACCTAACATCTTTTGGTTTTTAAGAGAATATTGTTGACAAGTCCAATTACCAAAAGATTAGTGGGAGTAAGTTTATACTCTTTATTCTTACATGTTGATGATATTTTACTTACTGTTGATGGTTTTGACATATTTTGTGAGACTAAAGATATTCTTTATATGAATTTTGAAATGAAAGATATGAGAGAGATATCTAATGTTATAAGAATAGAAATATTTCATAATAGATTACAAAGATTATTGGGGTTATTTTAGAAAACACACCATAACTTCACATATACATACATACATACATATAGACACACACACACACATACATACACACACGAATCCAGTAGAATCATTCCTATTCAAAGGAAGATAAATTTTAAGCTTCAAATGACATAGTCCTTGAAAAGTAGAAAGTGGTTGGAATTAAAGTTATCTGTATAGTCCATGAGGGTATAGTTCTCTAGGAACTTCACCAACAAAAGCATGGCCTTTCACTTATAGAAGAGTTGGACGCCATTCAAACAAGTCTCAGGTTTGCTCACCAGCAAGGGCACTAAAAAGTTTCTTGTGTCTTGGATTCACAATAATTAATAATGAAAATACCAAAAAAATAAGAAAAGGAAAAATCATAAAGATTTTGTAGATTTTTAAGAATTAGTTTATATTAGGAATAATTAGTTTTAGTGTTAGTTTTAGTTTTAGTTTAGTTAAAAATTTTAATTTAGAGATTCAGATAGTTTAAATATAATTTAATAGTAATGAATATCAAGGCACAGGCCAACAGCTTAATGGATAAGTAGAAGAGTATTTGGGGTTAGATTTAATTTGAGGTTAGGTACCTATGTCTTTATTTTTCTATTTTTGCAAAAGAGAAAAATCAGTTTTCATCAGGTCTCTCTAAATCACCAATCACCTGATTCACCACCCTGCACCCTACGTCCATTCTCGAAATGCCTACTTCAGACGGTCACAATCCAACGTAATACAGCCTTAATCTGGTCTTCTTCGTCCAATCCCCAATCCTCTCTTCCTCTTGGCGTGCAGCATACACATACATCCAATAACAAGTCTACGACATTATTGCAGTATTGCAGCAACACATACACTTCACGCACAAACTAACCATTGCTCGATCCAAACATAGTGCAGCACCACGCCAAACATTGAACACCACCATCCACTGCTGCAATCTGCTACAGCATGCTACATCAATCTACAAACTTCGCCCATTGCTAGTTGCGAGCCACATCAATCTACAACCTTCGCCCATTGCCAGTTGCGAGCCCCCATTAACATCCCCAGGTGACCATCGATCAACACCATTTAGTGGCTTTGTCACCGAACAGCAAGGCACTCCGATCAGCATCTACGATCATTGCAGTTCCTGAATATGCAGCAAGGCACTCCGATCAGCATCCACGGTCACTGCAGTTCCTGAATACGCAGCAAGGCACTTCGATCAACATCCATGGCCAATCTCTGCGCGAACTGCAAATACAGCACGTTAATCTCCAACGAACAGCAGAACGTTTGACCAAGTTTCCGATCAGCTACTGTTCCTAGCAACGTCTGGGCCAATCTCTAAGCGAACGGCGGTGGCAGGACTTCAGCCAATAGCAGCACTCACGCATCCTTTGTTGACCAAATCGACGATCAATACACACGCATAGTCGATTTAGGCGCTGCACTGAACTCTCATTCCAAGCCTCATCGTTGTTGCTGTACGTACGTTCGCTATCTTGCAAACAATAGTCCAACGTCACAGCCAAAAGCAATCAGGTTCGGTTGCTTAATATTATTATTGTTATGTTATTAGTTATTACTTATTAGTTAACATAATATATAAGGTATGTATATCATTAGTTTAGGAGAATTCTTAGTATCAGTTTTTTTATATATCAAGTGTATTATATAGAACTATTTTATTTAGGTGGATAGTTGTTTAATAGATATATATATGTGTGTATATTGGTCTAGGAATTTTTAAGATTAGGTATATTTTTTAGATTTTCTCACTTTTTTATTTCTTTTGGAAATAAAAATAATAAAAAATCCCGTTTTAGAAAAATAGGGCTTTTAGAAAGTTTTCATAAAATAGAATAAAAGACTTAGTGAATTAGGACCCTTTTGGAGTTTTTTTGAAAAACTAAATTGATAATAACGTAAACTCGGTCGATTTCAAAAATTAAAATCAATCAAAATATTAAAGATTTTTTTTTAAAAAAGAAAAAACTATGATCATCTGATCTCGGCTAACGGGTACGTAGGTACCTTCGGGCGACGATAAAATATGTGAAACTTAAGTTCTTTTTTTCTTTTGATTTTTATATATTTATTTTTAAATATTATAATTAGAAAAATAATTCTAATTTCGGCAAATAAATAGTGGTACTCGTTAGGGTTTAATATGTCAGCCTCCAAATTCGGAACCCTTTAGTTCTTTATTAAAATTGAAATTAAAGACCGGTAGCTAAATCGTAACCAATTCACCTAATTGATTACGGTTTTCTTTTCTTTTTTCTAACTTCGGTTGGGTGGTGACTCCAAAAATTATTTTCAATAAAAAACCGGAATTTCTCAATTTATTTAATCGATGATTAATATTAAATGGGTTAGGGTTTAGTATTAATGAGGAAATTGAGAAATTAATTTTAAATTAAAAAAACCGAAAAAAGCAAGCTCGACACTACTGACTCAAGACAAGTCTATTTCAAAATGAGTAAAGTTTCTTATTACTTGGTTGACTTTAGGGTAGTTTTGTATTAAATATTTTGCTAGTATAGCATCGTCATTAGATTATGACATTTTTTTTTTCCTCTTCCTTTCTCTCTTCTTTTTGTTTTTTTTTTTTGTATTATCCATTAAACACCATATAAAATTTAATTTCTCACCAAAGAAAACTCTTAATACAAAAATTATATAAATTAGATACTCGTAACCTTTATTTTAAGATTGCTTAGTGAAACTTCAAAGATTATTATTGATACGAGGCAAGCGCACCTATCAATTTTAATATAGCGGATGTGAGTCTGAGTCGATTCCTCAGAGATTTTGAGTACTAATATTAACTTTAGTTTTATTATCTAACCGGAAAATTGTGATGAGTTTGAATGAATTAAAAAATACTGAAATTGACAAACTAAACTAATTATGAAACTTGATTAAGCAAATTAGAAAGCAATAAAACTACGAACGACTTCAAATATGCAATAATGTATTTAGGAATTATTTCCCTTAGTGTTTAACATGTAACCATTTAAAATATATTCAATTCAGTTTCTATTATTCTTAACCGGAGGGATTCACAATTAAAGCTAATACTTTTCTCAAGCATATTAACCCTAATCCTAAATTATTTACCGGAATCTCTTCATTTAGTAATATAACTTAGAATCGCATTAGTGTATAATGAATTCCCATTCAAACAATTAACTTTCTGGAAGAATCATATATCTTATCTCTAAGTATATATGTAATTCTCTCCAATTATGCTTAGATCTAATTACATATGTAATTTCTCAATCAATATGCATAATATCATATATTGATACTCTAGAATTATCAATCCACAATTAAACAACATAATTAAATCAAGAAAAGATAGAAATTTTATTGAAATTATAATTCAATTAAAGAGTTACATGAAACCCTAGGTTCCATAATCCTAAATACTCGAATTATAAGCTATCATAACGAATCTAAAAACAAGTTCCATCAAAGACATAGAATAAAACATGAAAAACCCTTTTAATTAATGAACAATCTCTCTAATCTTCAAATCGATATTGTTCTCGCTTCTTGATTGATATTCTCCTCAAGTCTCCTCTCGTCTCTTGTTTCTCTCCCTTTCTGTAATGTTTCTCTTCCTTTGAAACCCTAGTATGTCCTTTTATATATGTGTTATAAAGATTTTATTTTCGTCACCAGACACGGCTTGGGACATGGCCGTGTCCCTAGGTCGTGTAACTTTCTGCACTAAGGCAAAATTTTCTACATAACTTCAAAACTTCATAACTTCTTCGTTTGAACTCGGAATTGAGTGAAACTTGATTTCTTTTCTTTGTTTTCGAGCCTAGAATGTGTTTAAACCCTGAAATCAATATTTTACTCAATTAAGTATCAGTTTCTTTAAAGAAAACAAAAAATGTAAGGAAAATACTATAAAATCATTATGTGAAATATGTTTAAAATCAGAGTTATCAAATTTCCCTACACTTGAGCATTTGCTTGTCCTCAAGCAAATAAATCAAAACAAGATTTTCAGGACAAAAAACACTAATCAAAATTTATCACTGTTTAGGAAACCGGTGAACAAATACACTTAACCCGAAGAAAGGTAAGAAAATCATTCTCAACTAACTTGCAATAATAAAGTCAACCAATTTCATCTGACCATATTCGAATGCTCCAACAATTCTTAATACTAGAATTCACTAGTTAATTTATGAAAATCAAAGTTTAACTCGAATCATTTAACCAAGGATTCTTAAACTAAAAATTAGATTTAACATCTCGCTAACCAAGAAAGAGTCATAAAAATTTTATCCATTTGACTAAAATGTATACAATTCTCTCTTCCATTTCACTGAGCACCATAATCTAAAACAAATATATTTTACATCCACTCATCCTCTAATCATCCCCTTAATTCATGTTTTTGTTGAGAGGTCTTTTGAATTTACTTTATTTAAGCACAATTGCGTTGGTAGCGGGAAAAAATCTCGCTCTTCTGACGGACCAAGACCGATCTATATCAACTTATTTTTTTTATTGATTGCGGGAAAGAACCTTGCTCTTTTGACGGACCAAGGCCGATCCATATCAATTTTTTCATTAGAATTGGCATTGGGACTCAATCTCGCTCTTCTGACGGACCAAGACGAATCCTTACCAATTTTTCTATTCATACACTTATTATTACTTTTGACCTCCAATCATTATGATTTTTCAGGGGTTTCTCAAAAGAAGAATTTCATTTGTTTGTTTGCTTGCTAAAAATTATAGGGCTTTAATAATTTCTAAGAGAAAGGTATACATAAAAGTAAATTTAAAAATAACCATGACTAACTCTCAATTAGTGATGTTGCTCCAATCTCAAGTCTTAAAGTCCTAAGCTAAATAATTCGTAACTTTGCTTTCCAAAAATTTGACTAATCAATTCTAGTAAAATATAATAAGATCAATAACAATCAACATAACATAGTTGATTTGGCTTAATACCAATTAATCACCTATTGCAAGTTAACTTAAAAAGTAATTGGGTCAAATATGAATAATTGGTCTCCTAAATAGTAACAAATTCATATATATCTCTTCCCCACACTTAATAATGTACATTGTCCCCAATATACGACTAAGAAAGTATAGTAGCAAGATATGAAACAAGAAAAATCAGCATAGGGAAAAAAGAAATATATGTATTGAAAAAGAAACTAATACTTCCCTGCCAATCGAAAATAAGGTGACGAAGTTCAAAATGAGGAAGCCATCGTCATTACATGTTTGATTGCACATGCCTTGGCCGACTAAAAACAACGAAAACAAAATGAACTAAGAAAAGGGATTAGAATCCGTCGCTCTATCATCTTCATTAGATGGTGCCTCTGCCATGGTTTCATCATCGTCTTCTTCACTACCCTCAATATCCTCTTCACTACCCCCAGCTACCTCTTCCTCACTATGAAAGAATAAAAATGAAATAAACTCTCAAACAAAATGCATGTATCAATTCCTAAAAGTCCTAAATGTCGGGTAGCTAAACATGCCTAAACAATGAGGAAGATAAAGTATAAATAATGAGGAGAACTTACTTGGATTAGGAACATGAGGAATACAAGAATTGTGGAGAGAAGAGGGAGAATAAGATAGAATATGAGAGAGATATGTTTGATTGTGAGTGTGTGAGAGGGTGTGTTTAGTTTAAATAAACCGGGCGTGTGCAAAATCGTGTAAGTTTGGGTTGACACGGGCTGGGACACGACCGTGTCCCTTGCCTGTGTAAAATTCTGTTCCATCGTGTCTTACCTGGATGCACACGGGCTGGGACACGACCGTGTCCCCTGCCTGTATGACTTTTGCTTCCTGTGTTATGAAAACTGGACGGATACGGGCTGGGACACGACCGTATCCCTTGCCCGTGTAACTTTCTGTTCCCGATTATATAAGTCGGGTGGACACGGGCTGGGACACGATCGTGTCCCCTGCTCATGTGACATTCTGTTCTACTGTGATGTCTGGACGCACACGGGTTGGGAGACAACCATGTCCTACGCCCGTGTAACATTCTGTTCTCGGGTGGAAAATTCTGGGCGCATACGGGCTGGGACATGATCGTGTCCCTTACCCGTGTAACTTTCTGTGCCCACACAGTGAAATCGGAATTTGGGCGGACACGAGCTGGGACACGACCGTGTCCCACGCCCGTGTAACTTTCTGTGGGTGGACAGTTTTGAAGGTCTGGATGGATACGGGCTGGGACACGACCGTGTTCTTCGCCAGCGTTAAATTTTTTTATTTTTTTATTTTTTATTTTTTATTTTTAAAGATAAAGGGAACTTAGAAATAATAAAACTAAAGAGAAAAGGCAAAAATAAAGCTAAAAGAGGAAAGATTTATGACGAAAAATTGAAAGAAAATATACGAAGCAAAGCAAAGTTAGATAAAATAGAAAATAAAATGAAGAAAACTTAAAGAACTAAAGCATAAGTAGAGTTAGACATGGGTTACCTCCCAAGAAGCGCTTTAGTTAACGTCGATAGCTCGACGGGATACGTCTTCTCGTGATTCTTTATCCAGGTGGAGATAGGACTCCTCCTGTATTTCATTTTCGAACCCTCCATACGAGCGTAAATTTACCCTTAGGCCATCTACCTTGCCAATTCCATTTTATTGGTGCATAACTTCCATAGTTTCTCTCCTTATCATGCCACTTATGAAATTCATATAGCCTAAACTTCTTCATTTTGTTCGCTTTTACCTTAGATGCGGTTGTCATTGGAAGTTTTGAATTTTTCACCACAAAGGCATGTTTCAAATGATTTCTTAACAGTTTTGGTTCCAAAGATGGTGGCTTCTCTTTGAAAGATTTTAACTTAGGATCCTTTGACTTATGGAGTTGATTAACCCCCTTTTTGTCCACAACAGATTCATGAACTTTTGTTTGAGCTACCGTTTCTGCACAATTGGGGTTAGTCACCAAATTTTCATCTCCCTTTCGCAAGTAATAGCTCGAGGAATCCTTGGTAAGCGTTTCCTGCACACATGTAGATATAACAACATTAGTAGCATTAACATTGTGACATATGTCCTCTGGGTCAAGAAATTTGTTCGTTGCCTCTGAAGTTTTAAAAACTATTTCATCATCCCCGACCCGTAATATCAACTTATGCTCACCAACATAAAAAACAGACCTAGCAGTGGCTAGGAAGGGTCGACCTAAAATGATTGGCACCTCAATATCTTCATCTATATCAAGTATAACAAAATCTACGAGAAAGATGAATTTGTCTACTTGCACTAAAACATCCTCTATGATGCCTCTAGGGTATGTGATAGACCTATCAGCTAATTAAAGACTCATGTGCGTTGGTTTAGTTTCTCCTAACCCTAGCTTTTTGAACAATTTATACGGCATCAAATTTATACTGGCTCCTAAGTCTGCCAAAGCATTATCTACTAACAAATTGCCAAGCATACAAAGAATAGCGAAACTCCTTGGATCATTTAATTTTTGTGGCAGCTTTTTCTGGAGAAGTGCCGGGCATTCCTCGTTCAATGTGACAGTTGTAAGCTCCTCCAACTTCCTCTTGTTCGATAGAAGATCCTTTAGAAATTTCGCATACTTTGGCATCTGCAAGATAACATTAACAAGAGGTAAGTTAATATGCAATTGTTTGAAAATATTAAGCAATTTACCAAATTCCTTATTTGGATCAGTGTAACTTTGCTTAAGGCGCTGCGGGTAAGGGATGGGAGGCTTGTACTCCTCCACTTTCGGTGGTTCCATACTTTCTTTTGATTTTAGTGGCTTTGCATCTTCTTTATGGTTGACTTCCACTTCTTTCTCAACTACTTCCCCACTATCCTTCTTCTCTACTTGCAATTTTCTATCATTTCTCAAGGTCACAGCATTAACATGTTCTCTGAGATTAACCTCGGTATTCCCTGGGAGTGTTCCCTGAGGTTTTTCAGAGATTAGCTTCGCAAGTTGACCAATTTGGTTCTCAAGATTGCGATTTGAAGCCTCTTGATTCCTCAGCGAGGATTCAATGTTGGATAAACGAGCCTCATTGCCTTGAATATATTTTGTGAGAAGTTCTTCCACACTGGACTTCTTTTCTTGAGGAAGAAGAGGCGGAAATGGTCTTTGAAATCTAGGTGGGCCAAAGTTGGTCTTCTACTGGCCTTGGTTTTGATTTCCCCATGAGAAATTGGGGTGATTCCTCCATTTAGGATTATAAGTGTTGCTGTAGGGGTTATTTTGTTGCATGGGTAGATTTCCTAGATAATCTACTTGTTCGAGTTGTTCTTGTGCTCCATAACCTTGCATGCCAAAGTCACTTACATCTGGTTGTACTTGTTGAGGGCCAACAAAGAGTGCATCAATCTTCTTACTCAATAGGTCCACCTTGACTGCCAGAGCAGTGGTTAGGTCTACATTATAAATTCCCATAGCCTTTTGCTTGGCTCTAGTGCTTTCCCACTGATAGTTGTTCATTGCTATTCCCTCAATCAGGTTTTGGGCTTGCTCAGGTGTCTTTGTGTTCAAAGTACCTCCTGCGGATGCATCAATCATCTGTCTTGTAGATAAATTGAGACCATTATAGAAGGTTTGAATTTGCATCCATAGTGGAAGGCCATGATGTGGGTACCTTCTGAGGAAGTCCTTAAACCGCTCCCAAGTATCATATAGCGTCTCCGCTTCCAATTGAGCAAAACAAAAAATATCATTTCGAAGTTTAGCGATCTTTGCTGGTGGGAAATACTTCTCCAAAAATTTCTCTACCAATTCATTCCAAGTTGAGATTGAATTTCTTGGTAAAGAGTTCAACCATTGTTTTGCTCTTCCCCTTAAGGAGAAGGGAAATAGCTGCAGTCGAATGGCATCATCCGTGGCGCCATTGATTTTAAACGTATCACAAATCTTTAGAAAACTAGAGATGTGGGCATTAAGATCTTCATCTTGGAGACCGTTAAACTGAACATGTTGTTGCATCATTTGTATGATGTTAGGTGCAATTTGGAAGTTATTAGCCGCGATGGTTGGCCTTGCGATATTAGAGTCAGCTCCAATAAGTGTAGGCTTTGAATAATCGGACATGGTTCGATTTGCTTCATTCCTGTTGTTAGCCATGTATGGTGGATCTTCTTGCTTAATGAATTGAGTGTTGGCCTCTTCACCTTCTTCCTTGATTTCAACGATTGACTTATCGTCTATGGTCGCCATAATTTGTCTAGGTCGCGATCTCAAATTTTGAAGGGCAGTCCTTTCAATTTCAGGATCAAGTTTTACCAAATCTTCCGGATTGTTGCGGGTCATGCACTACAAGGGCAAAAAAAAAAAAAGATAAAATTAATTGCAGTTCTAGGTAATAAAAGTAAACAATGAAAACAAAAGGAAATAAAGAAAAAATGGTCAAAGTAATAAAGCAACTAGCATTCTTAATATCAAAAATCCCCGGCAACGGCACCAAAAACTTGATACGAGGCAAGCGCACCTATTAATTTTAATATAGCGGATGTGAGTCCGAGTCGATCCCTTAGATATTTTGAGTACTAATATTAACTTTAGTTTTATTATCTAACCGGAAAATTATGATGAGTTTGAATGAATTAAAAAATACTGAAATTGACAAATTAAACTAATTATGAAACTTGATTAAGCAAATTAGAAAGCAATAAAACTACGAACGACTTCAAATATGCAATAATATATTTAGGAATTATTTCCCCTAGTGTTTAATACATAACCACTTAAAATATATTCAATTCAGTTTTTATTATTCTTGACCGAAAGGATTTACAATTAAAGCTAATACCTTTCTCAAGCATATTAACCCTAATCCTAAATTATTTACCGGAATCTCTTCACTTAGTAATATAACTTAGAATCGTATTAGTGTATAATGAATTCCCACTCAAACAATTAACTTTCTAGAAAAATCATATATCTTATCTCTAAGTATATATGTAATTCTCTCAAATTATGCTTAGATCTAATTACACATGCAATTTCTCAATCAACATGCATAATATCATATATTGATACTCTAGAATTATCAATCCACAATTAAACAATATAATTAAATCAAGAAAAGATAGAAATTTTATTGAAATTATAATTCAATTAAAGAGTTACATGAAACCCTAGGTTCTATAATCCTAAATACTCGAATTCTAAGCTATCATAACGAATCTAAAAACAAGTTCCATCGAAGACATAGAATAAAACATGGAAAACCCCTTTAATTGATGAACAATCTCTTTAATCTTCAAATCGATATTGTTCTCATTTCTTGATTGATATTCTCCTCAAGTCTCCTTTCATCTCTTGTCTCTCTCCATTTCTGTAATGTCTCTCTTCCTTTGAAACCCTAGTATGTCCTTTTATATATGTGTTATAAAGATTTTATTTTCGTCACCAGATACGGCCTGGGACATGGCCGTGTCCCCAGATCGTGTAATTTTCTGTACTAAGGCAAAATTTTCTACATAACTTCAAAACTTTATAACTTCTTCATTTGAACTCGGAATTGAGTGAAACTTGATTCCTTTTCTTTGTTTTCGAGCCTAAAACGCGTTTAAACCCTGAAATCAACATTTTACTCAATTAAGTATCAATTTCTTTAAAGAAAACAAAAAATGTAAGGAAAATACTATAAAATCATTATGTGAAATATGTTTAAAATCAGAGTTATCAATTATATCAAAGATATGGAAGACCAATGACAACACAAGCATATATATATATATATATATATACATATATCTTATACATGTATTAATATATATTGTTGTTGTCTTTCATCTTGGTTTACAATATAAATAAATAAATTATTCAATAAAATTTTATACGTACTCGTTTATAAATCATCTTTGTTAAATCTATAGAAAATGCATGCATCAACGTTATGTATGTGAAATATTAGTTAAGCTCATTATTATTATTATTATTATTAATTATGCCAAATCATGAGAGATCATCATGTAGTATTGGTTACGATACGCTTAATAGACTTCATCACATACAAGCATTTACCTGTTTAAAACCTAGAATCATATGCAAATTCCTAATCATACTAACTCCTATTATTTTGAATTAAATGCATTTATTACTTTATATTCTCGTTAGCCTTTTCAGATTAAAGTTTAAGGGTTCCCCAATTCTTTCCTTATTTCTTGCTCATACTAAATAAGTATTTAACCAGTACTGCGATTCCTGTAGCTAACTTCCACTGCTGTTATTTGCTCTTCCTTCACCTACTTAATTACCACTTTCCTTGGCTCGTGTTTTTTCTTTTAGTGGTGTCTACAAAGCTTCAGGATTGGCCTTTCTATTTAACTCCTAACACTAATCAATCTCTATCTTGTTACAACAAAATATCCGAAGGTCCTTTGTATATAAAAGCGTCTGTCTATAAGACATTTTAGCTTTACCTAAGTTAGCTTGGAGTTTCCTCGGGCCACCAGCACGGTTTTGTAGGATGTCGTAAGGTTGGTCGATGGAAGTTTGGCTCTGCTTGGCGATGTAGGCTACGGGAAAGGGAAAGTAGGGTATCGCTCTTGAGGTCGTGGTTCAGGGAGAAGATAATGGTGTTAACATGCGTTTGCAGAATGACGTGGATCAAGAAAAGGACTTGAAATCTTTTTTAACGTTGTTTACACATCTTTCAAAATGTGGGAACGTGCGTGTATGTCATTCTGTGTTTGACGAAGGGAAGAAGAGGATGTTTCGTGGCTTTTGTTTATCAGGAAGAGTGTTTTAGTTTTTTATTTATTGTGCTTTGTATTTGGGTGTACTTATAGCTGATATGGAGTGGATTTTCTGAACAATTAAAGTACAAAGGTGGCACATTTCCAATAGTTGGCGTGAGTTTAGGACATAACGCGAGCAGATTTTCTTTTTTGCTTCCGCGCAACAGTTTAATTAGCATGACTAAGGATTTGGGTTGGGAGGGTTTCTGCCTGTGAAGGGAATTTGGGGTATTGGGTTTGAATCGTGGGCCTTTGGGCATGGGTCTTCTTATATTTGTTTAATAACAATAGGCCGAAGTCTTAAGATCCAAGATTGCATTTTCACGCCATCAACTTTAAGTTAGTTTATAATTTAGTTATTTATTCACTCATAGATGTCTTACACATAAGATTTTTTTCGTTATGAATTGAAAGTAATAATAAGATGTCTAATGATATTCCTTAAAATCTTGTGGGGTTATATCTTAATATTCAATAGGTTAAGATTTACAAAATCAATTAATATGATTATGCGAGAAAAAGCATGATTATTTATAAACCCTTCTAATATGTAAAGCAGAAATTGTATATGAAAAATTTTAAATTATTGAGTTATACATATGATTATCTATATATATATATGTATGTATCTATACCGTATATTTTATAGTAATTTACTATATATATAATAAATATTATGATGGATATGTAAACGATCCATTACAATCATTACATTTATTTAGTAGAATTTTATTTTGAATTGTAATACTATTTCATGGAGTACACTGGGGATCTATTCAATGATGAAGAGCATATTTTAGATGCATTGGAATGATTTTGCAATTAATTAGCCAAATGGTTGGTTTTATTATTTATATGTACTCATTCTTTCTATTATTTAACTATCCATTATTATAATGTGTGTACACAACTTTATAGTTACTATTGTGGCGCAGTTACAGTGTCTTATCAATTTATTGTACAATTCATTTATTAATTTTTTGGAAAAAGAATTCAATAATTGTTTTAAGTAAAATCTTACCTATAATATGTTTCATAATCTTGTTCTTTATGAGTAGGGAGATATTCTTTCATATTGGTTAAGTTGATGGTATTTAATATTACAATTTCTTTATCAATAATTATTATAGTACATATAAGCTTATTATTTTATTTAAGCTCAAGATAATTTAGCCTTAGTTTTAGAATTTCAAGGCATCATCTGTTTTACTTTTGTATCCATTTTCTTGTCACTTAAAGTTTAAATATTAACTTTTCAATGATGACTCACCAATCTTTTGAATGAGAACTACATTTGTTTCTCGAAAACTCTAAACCTAATTTGGATAAGAAAATCATGATGCCATATTCGACTTCATTAGAGTTCTAAATAGTTACCTTAATTAATTTTAATATTTGAAATCTTTGTGATTAAACTTATCAAATTTTTAGGGTTTCACATGCATATGCTTGGTATTATTCGTTATGTTGTGTAAAAATACTGCAAATTATATGAAACCTGAAATTGGATGCCTTATTCATTAATTGCATTATTGTTGAGTGTTGATTTTATTTGTTTGGTCATCTCATGATGAATGTAATGACTATTCAACTTAAAATTGTGATATCCCAAGCCTTTAAGCAATTAGATATAATGTTGGCGGCGACTCCTTGCTTTAGATAAAACCTTATGCAAGATACAAGAAAATTGGTCAAGTGACCATGTAGGATTTGTTTCCTTCGCTGAAGGAATCAAATGAGTAATAAAATTACTATTATTAGGGAATAAAATAGAGGTATAATAATTAATAAATACATATTTTCTTGTTTATTTAAATATAATAGAATTAATATTACTTTGTTTAGTTTATAAATTGTTAAGAAATGGAGTTTGAATAAAAAATTAAAATATCAAATCGTGAATAATATATTTATAATAAAATAAAATTTAAAACTCATCGAAATTGAAGCGACAGATTGTCACCTCGAACTCTCCCAGATTAACAAATGCAACAAAAATAAAACACAAACAGCATGATAAAAATTTAACAACGCCAATTCCAATTCAGCCCCAATCCCAAGGTCGCAAAGCTCCCATAATCAACACCCTAATCCCCAATTGAAGCCCTATCTTTGACGCGTGAAGACATGAGGATCGCCACTTAGAAGACCGTCGGAAGGAATTGTTGGTGATCTTCGTTCTCCCTCCCTCCCTCTCTCTCTCTCGTTCTTTTTGTGTGTGTGTGTTCGACTCCAAACTACAAACCGTTCTCTTATCTTCAGTTGCACAACACTTTGCTCTGAGTTTTCTTTTTATTTCCATTTCTATATGCTGCCTTGTGGATTTTCAATTCGGGTATATGTTATTTGTATAAACTTTGATAATTTGTTCTTTCACTAGTACAGTTTGAATAATTATCTAGAACACACCCTTCTCTTCATGTACCAACAAGGTAGTAAGGAAAGAAAATGGGTAGAAATTATTCAATTTGCACAATAATTCAACACTCTGTGCAAAAATCTTCCTTAAAGCGACATGAAATTTTCTATGTCTATAGGAGAGCAGTTGGTCATTCCCCACCAAACTGCTAACTTTAGGTCTGTAGATGGCCTTACAAAGGCTTATTAGTTAAACCAGTCTTTGAATCTGCTACATTATTGAAATCCATTCACTCATGAATGTTGTTTGTTTGATAAAAATTTAGAATTAGTTATTGCTTTTGGATCTTATTGTCTTTTATTATTTCATGTCAGGACTGTGGCAGTGTTGCCAAGTGCTCACTTAGGCATAGAAGGGGCTCCACTCTATGAATGAACACTTGGGATGCTGGGAAACGACGTTACAAAGAGTGTCGAGTGTTTTGTGGGTGCTTTTAGTTGGAATGATCATATTTCATTTTGTATATGGCAGAAACATGTATTGGATGCAATATTCACGCCTAGCATGAGATTTGAACAATGTAATATCGAACTTTATTTGACAAATAAAAGCTGTTATTTTGGTTGGTGTATGTAGTAAAGACATGTCCCTCATGCTAGTCTGCAGTAAATCTCTGTTTTATCAATTGGTTTACCTATTTTGTTGTTGCATTGTGTTCCCTACTTGCTGCTGCAAGTATACTGCTGATGATGGTGTAGCTGAATTGGTATACAAAATGCTCTGAGGATCTGTGATGTAGGATAACAATTATTACTTAATATGAGGAAATTAGAATAAGCAGTTAAAAAAAAAGGCTAAAATAATTGCAGTCTTGACAATCATAATTCATACCCTTTTTAGACCACTTGAAATTGAATTCTTATAAAGATGAAGATAGCAGGAATGTATTGATTGTCTCTTTAATGCCAACAAGGAAAAGAGAGTTGTCTAAAGTGTCTTTCAACATATTGAATACACAAATAGAAAAACAACCTTTCCTAGAGATTTCCTGATATGTATAGTAGCAGTTCAAAATCACTGCAAACAATGAGACCTGGAAGTCGTTATCTATTACATAACGTGTGTATGGTGAGGTTGTCGAGAAAAGTGAACAATGCATGAACAGTGTTTGTGCATGTGTCGTAATATGTTGTCTCTATTTAATTGGCTATGTGTTAATATTTTAAATATTATGAGTTGTGCGTTTTATGTTCAATGGTATTATGTTATCCTTAGTATTCGTGATGCACAATGTTTGTGTCCTAATTCAGTATTCGTGATGTGTACTGTATTTTGAATTAGTAGTCAGTTATGGATAACAGTTGTAGTATGTAGCAGTTGTAAGGGTTATTTTCAAATAGGAGGAAAAATAGGAGCAGTTTAAGGGAAAAAAAAAAAAAAAGCCACTTGTTTATGTATTTAAATAGTAGCAATGTAATGAGCAAAGAAATCCCATTTTTTGCAGGAAAAAAAGTATTAGATTTTGATCTATAGAGATCTGAGTTCTCTTTATAATTGAGCCATTTATGAAATCATAGGGTTGTCTTTTAAGAGCCGTAACTAGGAGATCATTGAATTCTCTTTATAACTAGCTCAAAAATCCATCCAAAAATCAATCTTATAACATTATCTCATAAGTTTTGCCTCAATGCTTTGAATCATAAAGAAATACCATAAAAACTTATATGGCTATAAGGTAAGTCTGTTTGACATATATGATGTTTTCTTTAATTATACGTTTGACATTTTTCAAGTGTAGTTGGGGTAAGAGACATGCTCATCAATAAAACAATAGATCTACACCAGATATCCATAAATTGATAGAACAACGCCCATGCAATACTTGCATAGTACGACCATTAATAGCATGAATACCAGCCTTAAGATCCCAATAATCAATAAATTTCTATAATTGATAAAGTCGACAATAAATTGATAAATTTCTCCCATCATCAACATAAATATTTACTTTTAATGACTATATATAAGACAAAGGAACTTACAAACTTAAGATCGCAGAAGTACAACCATTAATACCACGAATACCGGCCTTAAGCACTGTGCAGATCCCATAAACGTGAACCACAATCATAAACATATAGCAAATATAATGCACACGAGAAAGAGGGATCTGAGTCATGTGTTGTCTTGGGCACATATAGCAACATATTTTAATGAAAATCATAACATTAGACTACACACTTCACATTCCATTGGTAGAGGGGGTGATCACTTGGAGCCAGGAAAATGGAAGAGCCTAGACCGACATTATAAAAGTGAAGTTGATGAGAAGAGCAAGTGCTTTGAAACAGATGCAAGAGGGTGTAAGATTATTGAGCAGCAAATTCAAATCCTTCTGACCCTAGTTCCGATAATTGAATAATATAATTATTATAATGGAACAACACAATTATGAACAGCAAAACTGTTATGCAGAGGAATTTTCAACACCTGCAACTCATCCCAATCACATCATACACAAATTAGAACACTCCACAACATATTATGAGTAAAACAGATCTTGAAGATGCGAAATTCTCTGAAGTGAAGTATTTTATAATCAATAAATAAATCTTCTATTTAGTGTTCGTGGTAATCACAGAGACCATAAAAAAAAAAAAAAAAAAAACAACTTTTACAAGATACAACATATGTTATGCCTTCGCGTAGCTAATATGCACTTTGTCGCTGGAATGAGATCTTGTTGAGAAAAGGAAAAATGGTCAAAGATATTTTGATTTGGATAAGGTACAATGTAATCCAAACGCAATATCTATCGGAAAAAACTCCATGTCTGCTTATAATTCACAGCTTCTCGTCGAATTGCTATATCATGTTAAAACATACTGCTAAAACGTTGTCATATGTTTTTAAGTTGAATCTAATGACTTGAAATGACATTTTGAGTATAAGATGAATAATTATTAGTGTTTTGAATTTGAATCCTCTCAAATCACCTTTCTCAATAACTTTGAATTTCTTAGATATTTTAATGAATAGAAAATCTTCATAGGTGGGACCTACCACAAGGCAAAACCGTGAAGCCCCTAAAAATTGGAAAAATTAACACATTAAAATTAATAAAAGTTGAATGAGGCAGAAATAGCTGAGCAGTGTGCCAAGTGTCGATACTTCAATCATGACAAGCCATTAGTCGCTCATGAACATCATTGCAAGAAGCTGTTGTACTAGAAGTGGAGGGCAAGCTCGACGTCAAGTGGAAAGCAGTGTTATGAACTTGATACTAGAATCATTAGGTTAGGAAATAAAATATATTTATCCTTATCTTTATTTTTATTATTTTCTAGATTCATGGTTATAATTAGGAGATGTTATTAGATTATAGCATTGCTTTATCTTTGAGAAGTTAGGACACAAGACTTGCATAAAGAAGCTACAACTATAAGAAATAAAACAGGTTATAAAGTAACTGTCTTCTATATTTACAATTCATAAAATGTAAGGATAGTCTCTTATGGTGCGCTTGATCTTGATCCTAATCCTATTCTCATCCTTAGTTCTGCTAAGCAATATAAAAAAAATCTAGATAGAGGCAATATCACAACTTTAAGGGGAGTCTAGTGGAATTACCTAAAATTTTCATATCATTTGTACATCAATGATATGGAGATTATCTTACAAATCAGAAATTACAAAACTCTAAATGATTAATTACTAAAGTTTTTTATTTTTAATTTAATTAACTTACTATGATATATAAATGACTATAGATATCTAATATTTCACAGTTCACCAAAATCGCAGAGAATTGATATTTCCTATCAAATATTAAGATAAGATAGTAAAGTTCTAGAACTTAAACTTATGAAAGTCATAAAATCTAAATATAGTATTAATAATTATATATAATAATTCAAACTGTAAACTGTTTACACAATCTATCCTCCGATTCTAACTTTCAAACACCTCGACGCTGGTATTCAACACCTAACTCTTAACCCATTTCCGATTATTTAGTAATCTACAAGAGAAAATTGTTGGGAAGTAAGCTATATGAGCTTAGTGAGTTATCTCTCATATTATACCTACAAACAAATTTATTATCAAACATATGAATGCATGAATAAGTAGTATGTCGAACAATATATACATAGTTGATCAGTGCTGCATACAATATTGAATTTAATGCCCTTCAAGGTAAGGGTTGGAAATACATAAGCACCAATCACAACTGAGCTCTAGCACTTGGGGTTTTCAACCAACAATTTAAATTCCATATTTCATGAAATATATTTTTATTTCGAAGAAATCCAATAATACACAAAATCTCAAATTTAGCGATGAGGTAGCCCTTACAATCTATGCACACACCCTGCAGTTTATGCTCACACACCTACAATTAGCATCTTGGGCACCAGATAAACCTGCAAGCTAAAGATAGGGCCTTGTTGTACTAATACTTTTACATTGTACTAATCAAATCATGTGGGAATCCATTTTTCAAGACCCTTTATTACCAACCGCATAGGGTGACATCCGAAACATTATATGCAATGTTTGTGTTTATACATGATCCATTTAATTTTAAATTAAGTTGGGTATGATTAATTCAATTTATCAAGTCATCAACCATTATCAACCAACCATTCAAATTATACAATAATCAATTATATAACAAAATCTTCAATTATCACATTTAATAGTATTTTGCATAGTAATCAATCAATATTAGACACATATATAACTCGAACCCACATACATCTACTTATTAATATTTAATTTATGGGTACTAACTATAATCATAAAATAAGTATGGAGTTATCGGAAGTATTCACTTGGTAAATCGGTAGCCGTATCGGGATCACCTGATATTTAGGAAATATGAAAGGTAATAAGTATCTAAGTAGAATAACTAAGCTATTCATATATTTCATATTAACTATTTAAATTAGTTATCTATTCTTATAAAATGCTCGATTCAAGCTTTTTCATTAATCACATATAATT
Source organism: Lumnitzera littorea (assembly GCA_024138015.1). NCBI lineage: Eukaryota > Viridiplantae > Streptophyta > Magnoliopsida > Myrtales > Combretaceae > Lumnitzera > Lumnitzera littorea. The sequence continues at coordinate 93,604,373 of JAMXBB010000011.1, forward strand.
TTTTCAATTTAATTCTTATTTTTATGAATTTGTAGTTTATTTTAATTGTTTCCGAACGTATTTTCTCATAGTGGGGTTCGTTTTGAACGTTGTAACCTGTAGTTTCAATTATGATGTAAAAATATTATGAAATTCATTATTTTGACTTAAATAATTATAAAATATTATTTAAACTTTTCTTTGTATAATTGTGGTTTAATAAATATTTAAATGTCATATTTTATAATTTTATTTTTTTTGAGTCTATTTTACTATAATTATCTCTCTTTTTTGCTAATTTTTAGGTTTAGGACTTATTTAATTAATTTTTTACTACTTTAATAATTTTCTAATTAATTAATTATTTTACTTTTTTTAATTACGATTTTAATTAAATTTAGCTAAGTGATGATATGGTAGTATAAGGGTATGCCACGTGTCACTTTTGAATTTTTTGTACTTTTTCCACTTTTTTTTTTTATTTTACATCATATATATATAATAATATTTATTTTTATATTTTAGTAAATTTTATAAATTAGTTATTTCTTATATTTTCAAGGTATATCTACATATTTACTATTTTACTTTATTTATTAAATTAATATTATAGTATATTACGTATGTACTAATCAAATATACCCATATTTCTACTTATACTATACTATTCATATATGTATTTTTATACGTATAATATACTTATGTACTATAATAACATAACCTTAAATATATTACATATGTATATGTATGTATATACTTATACGATATTCATATATATATACTTTGTATTTTTCTGTTTTATACATACATACATGTACGACTATATTTACGTATATATATAATAAAATACGTAATACATATTATTATACACAAATACATATATATAGAATCACATCCATAGATGTATGTTTGTATATATTAAAAATACTTAACACACATAGTATTATACACACATATATATATACCCTAGGTTAGTATTTTGTATTTTATACATACATAAATGTATATATATATTTTCGGTGATATAATATACATATAATATATAATGAAAATTATGCAACCTAATTATACATATAGTATACACGTGAATATATATATATATAGATATATATATATATATATATATATATACACATCTAAGCTTTTATACTATATACTAAATATAACATGTATGTATACATAAACATACTTCAGTATTTATACACTTAGGAATATTTATACATAAAGAAATATGAATTCTACATATATTTCTAATACATAGCTTTATGTTACTTACATATATAAACACAAAAATATTTAATACAAAATAAACATAATATATATACTAAATACTCCTCCTTAAAGTATCTAAAATTAAAATCCTTAAACTTCTTCTTCTTCTCCTCGATCTACTTATTGTCTTCGAAGTCACAAAAAAATAATTTGGACAAAGAAAAAGAAATACTTCACGGTTTGGAAGAGTAAGGAAATGGAAAGTTTTTGTTTTTGGTGTTTGAAAAAGTATGTTTTTGTTTCTATTTTTTTTCCGGACGTGATGTGCTAAGATGAGGACAGCAAATGAAGTGATTAAGAAAAGGAAAAAAAAAAAAATGAAAGAAAAAACAATATAAGATACTGTAATCAATTGACAAGACATGAGCCTCATCTAATGTATTTGTCTTGTGTCCATAATTATCACATGAGGAATTTAATCTTGCAATTATTCACCGACTAATCTGGAAGCTATCACGTAGAAGAAGAAAAGGAAAACGAAAGGGAAAAGGAGGAAAAGAAAAATTAGGAATTCTTAAATATAAAATTTATAAATTCATTAATTATAAAAAAAATGTTGAATTTTTTTTATAAAATTTATTAATTTAATAATTAAACATTATGTTTATAATATTTACAAGTTATCTTCATGCGTTCGTTGATAATTTTACATGATTATGTGTATTAATCGATAATTATATTCGATTAAAGTTTTATTACTATTAAGTTATATTTATCTATTTTATAAGTTTAAAGTTATAGTTTTAGGGTTTTCGTTAAGTTTGAGTTCAATTTTGGATATTTACGCATATTAAGAGTTCAAAATTTTTATACACGATTTAAGTTTCTGTTACGCCTCGAAATCGCAGAGTCACAACAGTCCCGTCGTATAAACTATGATAGTAACTGACCTCATAGTACCTACTATAGACATGATCTACATAAGGCGTCGACAACTCCTCGTTTCGAAGTAAACAATCCGATTAACAGTTAAACTACAATTATGATAAATATTACAAATTTCTAATAAACATATATAATTATATGTAAGTCTATAGAGCTTCCTAGGAAATTTTACATAAACACAACAGTTCACTAAATTACATAATAACTATCAGTCTTTCATCCTTAACCACAAGGACACTCTAACTACACATCATTACTAGTAGATTGGTCCTCACACCCCCGGCTTCAAAAAGACTAACCTTTGGGTAATTGTAAGGCGGCATATTACTTGAAGAGTTAAGAAATCAGAATCTGCAAAAGAATCTATAAGGGTATGAGTAACTTCAGCTCAGTAAGTTAAATTGGAGACTTATGAATGCATACAAGCACAAACAAGATTATCAATCAATTATTTTCATGCAATGCAACAATCAAGTGTCATCACATAACGTAGTCCGGTCCGTTGTGAAATCAGAGAAATTTCGCCTACTCTAATACGGGTTGAAGAGTTCCATGTTATGCAGCAGCTTACAACCAAACCCAAGCTTGTGCAATGGAGACCTTGCTCCTCCCGCGACTACCTTCGAACCATTGACTTCACCCTCGCCGCGACCACTTCTCCTATCACTTAGTTCGACTGAGAATGAAAAAGGAACTATTATACAATCCTATGCTATCTCTTTCAAAGGCGTCGGTATTTGGTTGGAGAATCCTAATGATCCCCTAACGAGTTGCAATGCATGGTATTTTTGGTCATTAAAGTTGAATAAGATTAATTTCATTTAGGGTTTTCAAACAATTCACACCAATTCAATCATAACACAAAATCCATCATATCATAATTTTAGCACAAATTCAGATACGTCAAACAAATGCGTAAACTACTTACAATCATAACCATATACAGTCTTAAGTCTCCGAGTACCATACAAATAGTACTCTATTACAATAAGTAATAACCCAACTTACTTGGAATTACTTAATCGCTCGATCCCTTAGTCGCAAGCCGATTTGTCTCTAGGTGTCCTATAACACAAATAAGTCTTTTTAATACTTATAATTTAAGGATTCATATTCTAAGTTATAATTTAACCCATTTTTCTATGTATACCTATTATATACTAATAATTCTTTCTACTCTATTTCGAGATTCAGACCCTAAATTAGATTCTAGTTTTGATTCTTAAATCTTAAATATGCTCGAATCCTAATGTGAAATTAATCACATTAAGCGCGAGTATTCAAATGTCTTATTGGGTCTTAATTTAGTATTCTAAACTATTCGGTACATGTTAACCTTAATTGGGGTATCGGTTTTATTCCTTATGTGAGAAAATCTTATATTTTTATATATTTACTTAAAATTAAATTTTATTTCAGATTTAGTATTACTTTGATTTTTATTATAATATTATCTAAATAACCCTAATTTTTTAGATTTATAAAGTTTCAATTTCGCATATTACTAATTTCTTACAATCAATACCCAATTTCCTAATTAACCGTACTTAATACTCCAAAGGCAAGGATTAGGTTTTCACATCAGAGATTAGCATCCCTAAACATCTAATTACTATCTAAATCAGTAATTAATCCAAAATTACCCAATTTTTCCATCATTTTAGGGCTAAAAATTAACTTCAAAATTTTGAAAATTAATTTTAAAAAAATGGCTCTATAGCACTGTTCTATATCATATGAGCATTCTACAGAAAAAAATTGAGCTCCAAACTACATTCCTAAGCCTATTTATTTCTAGTTCTAATTATGTTCAATTTTGTTTAATTTGTTAAGAACCCTATATTTTCAGATGTGATTAAACTAAATCACTATTTTTCCCTAAATCTACATATAATAAAACTTCAGAATAACAAGTTTCATAATTTTCTAGGCAAAATAACTATTTTTACGAAATTATACAAAATCAGGGTAATTAAGGGACTCACCCGGTTCGAAGCTTTCTGGCCGTCCAAACCTGATCCAAGCTTGTCAGCCGGCCTAGACGGTGGCTCTAGAGTGGGGTGGTGGTAGTGGCTCGGTCCCAGGTGGTGGTGAGGTGTGGGTTTGGCTCAGTTGCCTTATTTGCACAATTTTCTTTTCTTTTTTTGTTTTATGGATTTTCTCTTAAATTTTTGAGTCTCTTTATTTTTCTCTAATTCCTCACTACTCAAATGAGTTCTAGAAATTTTTCCCTTATTTATAGACGTTTTTGGTAATTAATATGCATTAATTAGATATGACATTGCCCCAATTCCTTGATTTTTGGCTTTTGTATTACCTAATTCTAATTGGTTAATTTTTATTTTACAGATCTTGACCTGCCACCACCAGATTTGGATCATTCCACACCCTTTTGATTTTTTTTTCTGATTTTTCCATAATTAATTAATAATTTTCTTTAATTATTTACTAAGTTTTTGGCCAATTTAGGTAAATTTGTATATTTTTATCTACACGTAAATACATGTTGGGTACATGTGAACATTCCTAATTATTATTTAGGTCATTCTAAAATTTTTAGTATACATATAATCTATCTTTAGTAATTTATTAGTTATTAAATTACACTTTTCGCCTTTTCGGTAATTAGCAATTATTATGCTTAAAATTTGATAATTTTATAGTCTCCTATTTTATTACTTATTTTCTTAAATTCAAGTTTACGGGGTCATTTTTATTAATATTTCTCTTAATAGTTTATAATTTGGGTTTTATCGAATTCTTTAACCGATCGCCCTAAATCTTGTGCTTTAAGTTCAATCCTACGGTCACTTGGCTTAACTTTAGGACTTACAGTTTCGATCGAATTTTTAAAATTTTTATTATCGATAATATATTCGATTTCATAATTTCATAAAATTTTTATCTTATTCAGTCTTATCTACTTATGAAGTTATTTATAATATTATAGTTTAATTCTACTCAGAATTAGCTAAATTTATAGAGTTTATAAATAAGTTCACTAATTAGCTTATTGATCGATAAGTCTAAATAGATCATTTTTCATTAAAAAAAAAATCTACAGATTCTCTCAAATCGATCGACCTTAGGGTTTTAGTAGTGCCACCTCAACTTGAAACACAATATTAGCAAAAACGTAGGAGCAGGAGGGACGGGGCCTATCATCAATATGTTAATTTATGAAGTTATTTTTATTTATTTATTTATTTTTCAATCGATTGGGAAAATCATCAATATCTTTAAAATAAGATATAAATATATTAAGCTATAATTTTTAAGATTTGAATAAATTCAAATAAAAAAGAGTTATTTATTTCTATTGATAAATTTTATACCTACATACTAAAAACTAAGAAATTTTATATTTCAAATCCTAACAAAAAGATTTATTTTCTTAAATGTTATCAAAGTAATATATTATAAAATGTATAAAAAGAGAAAGACATCATAAATTTGTAAAAGAAAAATTAAATTAATGACTTGCTAAACATATCTACCAATATGGAAATATGCAAATTTGAATTTGAAATCAATTCCAAATGATTGAGTTAGTGCAAGTCCTGGATTAAAAAAAGAAAAAAAAAAAGGAATTTAATGCGAGTCATTACTGGACTTGGACAAAGAATGAATAATAATGTTTACCGAAAAAGTAAAAATGCGATTTTTTACTTTGCTATAAGCGAATTTAACAAAGAAATCGTATAAAAACAGTACGATTTTCGTTGTACATTACATGCGAATCGCAGTTTGTAATTTGCTTTGCCTATTTTCCTGTTCCAAATTCATAAGAATTGTAAATCGCGGATTATCCTACGATTTCTAGAATGCATAAAGCTCATCCAGATTTGAATATGTTTGACACATTTGAATATGTGTGGGACATTTGGCTCCACGCGTCAAACAAAGTCCGAAAATAGAGGACTGCGAGAAAATTGCATGCTTGAAAAGGTATAGCTTGTATAAAGAGTTTCTGTATAATGCAATACATAAAATACGTAAATAAAATACCAAATATTAAATAAAGCATGACTCAAATCTCAAATTATCAATACAAGAAAGAACGTGGTGTACGATGCACATTGTCATCAGCTACAAATTGTATATCCTTATTGAGTGATGTATCACTTCACTTTACAATGATCTTACTAGATTTTGGTAGGCTCAATCAACAAATTTAGTTGATCTTATATAAAGTTTGCTGACAGCATCTGTGAGAGGATCTTCATTGATGGCCTTATTTGAAGATTGACATCTAAATATGGCACCACATGCCTAATAATGGCATCTAATTCATTTGCAATTCTAAATCTAGGAGGTGGAAGGCGTTGATCCAATAAATTTTTCAAATCTAGAGAGTTGCTAGCCATGGAAGAGCATACAGTTGAAATGGTATCACCAAGGTGATCTCCTTTTATCACTTCTAAAGCCAACATTCTAAAACTATACACATCACTTTTGTCAGTAACTTTCATTGTGTAAGCAAACTCTGGAAGACACAAAATTGGAATCAAATAACAATATGGTATAAATAAAAACAAAAAAGATGTTATTCTAATACTTACCCGGTGCAATATACCCATATGTGCCAACCACAGTTGTCCAATTTGATGTCTCTCTTTATGAGCTTAGTAGTGCCGAAGTCCGACACATGAGCTTCATATTCAGAATCCAACAAAACATTGTTGCTTGATATGCCTCGGTGAACTATAGGAGGAACACAATCATGATGCATATAAGCAAGGGCATGAGAAACACCTTTGATAATGTTTACTCTCTTATTCCAATTCAAAATCTTAGCTTCCACATCATCTTTTAGGATTTTGGATAAGCTTCCCTTTTCTATATACTCATATCCTAACAAGGAATGTTGTGCATGAGAACAAAAACCATAGAGTTTGATAATGTTCCGGTGTCGAATTTCAATCAATGCCTTGATCTCATTGAGGAACTCCTTAGGATATGTTGGTGTGCTATTCGATATAGGGTGGAACATCTTCACAGCTACAAAGACACCTGAGGTCAATTCTCCTTTGAACACACTTCCATATCCCCTTTTGCCAATGCAATATGATTCACTGAAATCCTCTGTCGCTCTTGCGATTTCTCTATGCAATGCCCTTCCATCCCAAGTTAATACGGATAATGGTTCAGGGGGTGCTTCTATATGCTCAGCTCGTGGACTGCTTTCTCTTCTTTTCAAAATGATTAATATCCCGATGACCAGTCCTCCTAGAAGTACTAACCCCAGTGTTGGGAAAATAATGTGAAATACCTTGCACTTATCTTTGGAGAATCTCTCCGATTTTGTAGATAAAGATGGTTGGCATGGTCGAAATCCATTGACATTACCACATAATCCATTATTCCCTTGTAATGCATTAAGGGGAGCATTTAAAAAAGCTGTGGTGTAAGGAATAGGACCAGAGAACTGATTGAAAGATATGTCAACTTCCTCTAAACCTAAAAGTTTCTCGAAAATTCCAACGATGGTGCCGCAAAGATGATTGTAAGAGAGATTGAGCTTTATCAAGCTTTGTAAACTACTAAATTCAGACGGTAGGTCCCCGCTAAGAGAGTTATTATGCAAGGATAACTCAGTCAAATGACTCAACTTGGACATCTGCGTTGGAATCTTTTGTCTCAACTGATTGTGGCTCAAATCTAATATGTGCAATTTTAAACATTGTTGGATACTTGAAGGAATTGACATACTTAGTTTATTCATTGAGAGATCAATTTCCTCTAATTCAACAAGCGACGATATTTCGGGAGGAATAGCATTAGAAAGCTGATTTCTGCTCAAGTTTAACTTCAATAGTGAAGTCAGTTTTCCTATTTCCTTTGGGATCCCACCAACTAAAAGATTTGAAGGAAGATCAAGCGACTGTAGCTTAAGTGCGTTCCCCATTTCTGGTGGTATGACACCAGTGATATTATTCCCCGATCTCTTCAAATCACTCAATTCCATGCATTTTCCCCAATTTGGTGAGATTTCACCATAAAATTTGTTGAAACTTAGGTCCATCAAAAGCAAATCAGGATATACACCGAAGTCTTCAGTTATATTACCTTCTAGTTGGTTTTGTTCAATACGTGCCCTGACTAAGCTTGTGCAATTTCTGAAGCTATTCGGAATTGTGCCTCTAATTTGATTTTCATTGACTGTCAACTATTGAAGGTTTCCGCTTGTGCACAACTTTTTTGGCAGCGAACCATTTAGCATGTTGAAGCTTAAATATAACCTCGTTAAATTCATCAAATCTCCCATTGATTCCGGAATTGGTCCAGTGAGTCGGTTACTGTGAAGACTGAGATAACTAAGGTGTCTCAAATTGCCCAATGATGAGGGGATCTCACTGCTAAGTTTATTCCCACCAACACCAAGTTTAACCATTGAAATAAGATTTCCAAACTCCTTTGGGATTGGGCCTCTAAGTGGGTTGTTGAAAATATAAAGATAATTAAGGCTTCTTAAACTGCCTAGTGAAGGGGGAATTAAACCAATGATATTATTATCATTTAGAGCAAGATCAACCATTGAACTAAGGTTTCCAAGCTCTTTTGGGATTGGGCCAATGAGTTGATTGTTTAAAAGATAGAGAGTGTTAAGGTTTCTCAAGATGCCTAATGATGAGGGGATTACACCACTGAGTTTATTACCACTTAACTTAAGATCAATCATTGAACTAAGATTTCCAAACTCCTTTGGGATTGGGCTCCATGAGTTGATTGTTAAAAAGATAAAAAGTATTAAGGTTTCTTAGAATGCTTAGCGATGGGGGGATTACACTGCCAAGTTTATTATCATTTGGCTCGAGATCAACTAAACTAAGGTTTCCAAACCCCTTTGGGATTATGCCTGTGAATTTGTTATGATAAAAATAATGAGTATTAAGGTTTCTCAAATTGCCTAGTGATGAGGGGATTATACCGTTGAGTTCATTATCACTTAGCTCAATATCAATCACTGAACTAAGGTTTCCCAACTCCTTCGGGATTGGACCCATGAGTTGATTGGTGAGAAGATAAAGATGGGTAAGGCTTCTCAAGTTTCCTAATGATGGGGGTATAACACTAGTCAAGTTATTCGTGGATAGGGTAATTCTATTGAGCTTGATCAAATTCCCTAGCTCGGAAGGAATGTTGCCCACTAAGTGATTGCTAGCAATGCCTAGAACTTGAAGGTTTGAGAGTTGGCATATCTCTAGTGGTATGTTCTTAGAGAACCTGTTGTTGGACATGTCAAGATAAGTGAGTTTTGCCGGTTTGCTGATTTCAACAGGAATGGTTCCAAAAAGATCATTGAAAGAAATATCTAAGAAAGTAAGGTTAAGAAGTAAAGAAAATGGGAAGCCATCTAGTGTACCTTTCAAGTTTGACATGGCTAGATCAATGCTGGTTATGCTCTTGATTTTGCCATGATCACATTTGATACCTTTCCAACTGCAATGAGTGGAACTGCTGACATTATGTGGTGAAAACCGTGAAGACAAGGAAGTTTGGTTCAGGAGGCTAGATTTCCATTTAAGCAGGCCATAGGGTTGCTGTGTTGTGGATGCGTAAACAGGAACCAGATTTGGTGTAAAATAGAAGAGGACAAACAATAAAAATGGATTCCAGGCTTTGTGTGGGTGTAATATCTGCATGGCTTCAATTTGGCTTGCTAGCATTGATCCCAGAGTGTTGATTTATATGATTATTAGTTTGATTAATTCAAGTTCTGGTGGGACACTTGGTTTGAGAAAAATTGCACTTGTTCCTTGCCAAAAAGACTTGGGTCAGCCATAGCAACTGACAAATAGCAATATTTCTAACCCATGAATTTGGTTTGAAATAGATAGTTAAAGCGACTGAAAAAGATAGGACGTTAAAGACACTTTTTGCTCGTAGCCGTTTCTGCAGATTTGGAACGCTCTGGCAAAATATGAACCCACTCGATAGAAAAGCCACTCCTATTCATTTTATTTATGTTTCCAGGACCTTAGAAAAAGACAGAGAAAATTGCCATCCTTTGCTCTTCTACTTAAGCTTAGGTCGAATATACAAATATGACTTAAGACATGGTCTTTGCAAGTTCAATAACCCGCTTGTTACTAAATTTATTTTGTTTTTCCACTCCAATAAAAAAAGATTGTCATTCGTTGTTCATTTTTAAACCCAAGCAGAGCACCCCTGTTGTTAACAAATTCTGAACTTGCACTCATGGTCCAACTATTTCAACTATGTAGTAGAAATGGGACAGGTGATGCCAATATAGCTTGATGATGCTTTTCTGATTAATCCAATTCTTTGCATTAACTTTGCTTTCATATTTTTGTAAACATTTTCAGAATTTATTGAGAAAAATCCATATTTAGTGTTTATGTCTCATACTTTCATTATCTCTGCACAAATTTTACATAACCCATAAGCAACGTATAGATAAAACTGTGATATGTTTATCAGTCATGTTGGTTATTGCAAGTGTTTGTTATTGATTCACTGCATCTTTTATCAGCATTTATTTGTCTATGATTTTAAGAGAACTACGTTTGGCAATCCTCAGGTTTTATTAGCCGTTATATATATAAATATATATTTATGTATGTATGTATAGTAAGTACCTGCATATATGTCTGGAGTTTTCGTGCTTGAAGACTCTTCTTTTATGTATGAATAATTTTAAAAGCTTTTGTTTTTAAGAAACACATTGTTATGTCTGATAGTTGATCCATGAGAATACACATAAAACCATAGTGGCTGCAAGGATTTTGTTAAAAACAGTAAGATGTGTAAGGTTTCTCAAATTGCCTGTTAATAGGGGGATTACACCACTAAGGTTATTATCACTTAGCTCAAGTTTGACCATTTTGATCTGAAGGTTTCCAAACTCTTGTAGGATCTGGCCAATCGGTTGGTTGTCAAAAAAATAATGATGAATAAGATTTCTCAATATGCATAATGATGGGAGATCACAGTGATGAAGTTATTATGACTTAGCTTAAGTTTGTCCATTAAATTAAGGTTTCCAAGCTCCCCTAAGATTGTACTCTTGAGTTGGTTATTGAAAAGATAAAGATGAGTAAGGTTTCTCGAATTGCTTGGTTTCTCGAATTGCTTAGTGATGGGCGACTACACCATTGAGGTTATTACAACATGGCTCAAGTTTGATAATCGAACTAATGCTGGGATTGAGCCAGTGAGTTGCTTCTGATAAAGATAAAAGTGAGAGAGTTTCTCAAATTGCTAAAGGATCGGGGGATGGATAGGGTAATTTGTTTGAGATCGACCTACTTCTGTAAGCTCAAAGGAAAGTTCGCCATCTATGTAATTACAAGTAAGAAAAGCTCGTGATATAATTATATTAGTTTCTATATTCATGGATATAATTAGCTGATATTGTTATATTATAGTGGATTGTGCAAGTTTAAATTGTTCGTTTTAATGGTGCCGTATTCAAAAGACACCATTAGCTTTAATGATTGATGGAGAAAATGTAAAACCCCAAAAATTTGATAGGATACTTTAAAGGAAATTCCATAATATTAGTGATTGACAATATGACTCTAAGTTCTAATTTATTAAAAACTCTAATTAGAAAAAGAAGTAAATAATAAATAAATTAATGAATTAATAAACCAACATAGTAAGAGCTATTACAAAGGGAATCATATAATAACAATACCAATGGTTGTTAATTGTAACTTGGTTTCCATAAATCTTCAATAACAGCAGAAATATTATGGGTACGTATGAATGAAGTAAGAAATTCCACTTCAATACACTCTCTTATTAAAATTAGAATCGAATAAAAAATGTCAAAACAAGATACTTAATATATTAAGATTATGATAATATATGAGAAAATAGAACGGTTAACATATGCTCAACTCAATTCATTAAGAAAGTACTAATGAATTTATATACATAATGAGAATAATTAATTCTTATAAACTGAAGCTTATATAATTCTATGAGTATATACATTAAATGAGTGTATAAACATATAGATGTATGTTGTCAATTAATTGTATATGTAAAAGTGTATATACATACACACACACACACATACACACATATATACCTGTATATTCATGTTACCTAATAATTTTACCTATATATATCCATACTAGTAATTGGATAGAAATTGTATCAATATTTTCATGCATTGTAATATTTCAGAAAACTACCAAATTTATGTAATAGCTTGATTATTTAACTATATTAACAATAATAATTCTACCAAAATTGTAATGATTCACAACAACAATTGAATATAAAAATTTTTCTAAATTGACAATGATTAAGGAGATACAAATACTTGAGGAGAAGTTTCTAGTGAAGCTGTAAAGAAGCCGATTTATAGATTGTTAATAATATTAGTAATAATGAAATTCTCACACCACATGTAAAATGTTAAAAGGAAAGATGTTCAACAAACATGTGACCAAAATATGAAACAATAAATATCCCAAAATAAGAATAACTTAGGAAAGTGCAAGGTATAAATTTTAGTGTTCAATACAATGTAAAATGGAAAAAAAAAAAAAATAGAGAAGAAAGGGAAAAAAAATTGAGCTAGAAAATATTGAGTTTTTTATGTCAAAAGGTTAACTAATAGTAAAATAGATTGGTATCTTAGAATATAAAGTAATAACATAAAAATAATAAAATCAATATATTATTGACTTGTTTAATTTATTTTAAATCTAACCATAAATTTTCGTTGAAAATCAACGAGAAAATAATTTCATTACGCGTACAAATTGTACAGAGGAGTAATATAAAAGCATCTGACATTATCTTATATCTGGATACGACAACAACAGCACAGTATGCAGTGATCTTACATAAAATCAAAAAGAATCCACGCATAATCTGACCGAACCTCTGCATCCTCTCTTGTGTCTCCGCGTTATGCCCTCGCTGGAGCTTGTACCTAGAGTGTTTTCAGTAAGGAAATCTTAGTATCTGCTACCAGAAAAGTGGGACTACCATCTCTTCTTCTTCCTCCTCCTCTTTCATTAGAAAGATCCTTTACTTTATCCGTCGTTTCTTCGCAATTACCCACCTTCTCCTAAAACCAAACCCATATCTAAAGACCACCCTGATTCCTAAATCAACTCCAACCACTACCACGGTGAAGTTACCCTTCAAAGCTTTTAAAGGAACACGTAAAATTGGCCACTGAGCTGCTCTTATACTTAATAGATGTTAGATGTCAGCAAACCCATGTCAACCATGTTGATTTAAGCTTCTTTTTCTCTCTCCTCTAATCACCCCTCCACAAACCACCATAACCTTTCTATTCCACGAGCAAAGCACTGCATGTTTTATCCCACAACACGACCCAAATCTCCTCGAGTCGTAAGATAATTAATATAAAAAATTCAACTTCTTGGTGTTAAAACTCCTCAATGGGTATGTGTCTTTTTACGTTTAAAGCTTCGATTTTTTACCGCATATTCTTCATCTAATATGCATAAAATGGAATTTAAAACTTTTTAGGATGTGTATCTAATAAGTTTATAAAGGAAAATGCTTGGGAGGACTCAAAGTTTTGAATCACAAGTCGGAAATGGATATGTATTTCTATTTAAAGCTTCAATTTTTATTGAAAAATCTGACCTTAAAACCTCATGAAAGAAATCTGAAACATATTTGGATATTTCTCAAACGCGTTGATCAAATGGAAATTTCTAAAACGTGGAAAAATCGAAGAAAACAAGTTGAAAATGCATATATATGCATGTTGCTGTCTCGTCAGTTGCTAGAGTCAATTTGGCTTTTGAACACTATGAGAATAAATTTTTAGAAATATTATTGCATAATCTGAAAGACTTACTGGAATAAATCTCGGGTTAGGTAATTTTGTGGAGCTTAAAGGGGAAATCAAGGGAGAAGTCAGATGAGCGTGGTGCTGCTGCAGCTCTGTTCCCTACTGTTCGGATCTAATCCCACATGGCAGGAGGATTTTTTTTGCCTTCATATAAAGAAAAAAGAAGGACAAATCCTACGGCCCTGTGAATTTTGGTATGTAGGTGTAGCTTAAGGTTGTAACGGGTCGTTTTTTGTGGATTTACCCTTTTGTTCGCTATAAAATGATTATTGACGGTGACAATAAGTTATAGTACAATCGACTTAATGGATATTGATTGACTAAACCTTTGTTTTTGTTTTATAACAATACCACAATAATATCAATAGTAATAATACTAGGGATGTTAATAATGGCAATAATGATAATTGTTATCAATAATACTAAATAAGTAAAATTAAATATAATCATGTAAATACTTATGACTAATTACGAATATATATATTGTTTGTATACAAAATTTTAAGAATTATATATATATATGAATATATTAATATCAAAAGAAATCAATAAATACTTATAATAAATTATATATAAAAAGATGCTTCTTATGGATTTTATTATAAATCTCGAATGATTAGAAAAATATATTTCCACATATAAAAATATGTATATATACATATTCCATTATTTTAAAGAGAAAATGAGTTTCCATGCATGTATGTACGATGTTTACAAATTTAGGTTTAACCATTTTTTTTAAAAGAATCTATTTCTATATATGGATACATGAGCCTATCTAAAAATAATAAAGTGTTATTGTTCAATATGATAAAAACAGTATAATTTTATGAACAAATAAAAGTAATATATATTTTTATATAGACATACATATTATATAATTGTTTTGCTATATTGTCATATTCNCTTTTCAATATGAATAAAATTTTGATGACAAGTCCTCCTAAAAGGAGTATCCCTAGTGTTGGGAAAACAATGAGAAACACTTTGTGCCCATCTTTTGAGGATTTCTCCATTTTTGCGGATGAAGATGGGTGGCATGGTTGAAATCCATCCACATTACCACATAATCCATCATTCCCCTGTAACACATTAAGGGGAGCATTTCTAAATGCAGTTGTGTTAGGAATAGGACCATAAAACTGATTGAAAGATATGTCAACTTCCTCTAAACCTAGAAGTTTTTTGAAAATTTTGTCAATGGACCCAGAAAGATGATTATGTGAGAGATTGAGCTTTACTAAGCTTTGCAAACTACCAAATTCAAATGGTAGGTCACCTCTAAGAGAGTTATTATGTAAGAATAAATCAGTCAAATGAATCAAATTGGACATCTCTATAGGAACCGTTTGGCTCAATTGATTGTTGCTCAAATCTAATAGATGCAATTTTGAGCATTGTTGGATACTTAGAGGGATTGACATGCTTAATTTATTCCTCGAGAGATCTATTTCCTCTAATTCAATAAGGCATGACATTTCAGGAGGGATAGCACCAGAAAGCAGATTTCTACTCAAGTCTAACTTCACTAGTAAAGTCAACTTTGTTAACTCCTTTGGAATCCCACTACCTAAATGATTTGAAGAAAGATTGAGTGATTGTAGCTTAGACGCATTCCCTATTTCTGGTGGTATGACACCAGTAATATTATTCCTTACTATCCTTAGATCGCTTAATTCTGTGCATTTTCCCCAATTTGGCGAGATTTCACCATAGAACTTGTTGAAACTTAAGTCCATGAAGTTCAATTTTGGATATACACCAAAGGCTTCAGTCACATTTCCTATTAGCTGGTTTTGTTCAAGACGTACCCTAATTAAGGTAGTGCAGTTTCTCAAGCTTTTTGGAATTGTACCTGTTATATAATTGTTGCGGGCTATTAAATATTGAAGCTTTCTACCTTTACACAAACTTTTTGGCAACGAACCATTGAGCTTATTATCACTTAGCTCAAGTTTGACCATTGAACCAAGGTTTCCAAACTCTGGGATTGGGCCTGTAAGTTGGTTTCGATGAAGATAAAGAATGGTAAGGTTTCTTAAATTGCCTAATGATGAGGGGATCACACCGTTGAGGTTATTAGAACTTAGATCAAGATCAACAATTGAACTAAGGTTTCCAAACTCCTCTGGGATTGGGCCTGTGAGTTGGTTGTTGAAAAGAAAAAGAAAAGTAAGTTTTGTCAAATTGCCTAATGATAGGGGGATGGCACCACTGAGGTTATTATTACATAGCTGAAGATCAACCATTGAACCGAGGTTTCCAAACTCCATTGGTATTGCACCCGTGAGTTGGTTGTTGCAAAGATAGAGAAGAGAAAGGTTTCTCAAATTGCCTAATGGTGGGGGGATTGTACCATTGAGGTTGTTATAACTTAGGCGAAGATCAACCATTGAACTAAGGTTTCCAAACTCCTCTGGGATTGGGCCTGTGAGTTGGTTCCCAAAAAAAGCAAGGTGCGTAAGGTTTCTTAGATTGCTTAATGATGGTGGGATTGCGCCAATCAGGTTATTCATGGCAAGGGACATTTTTTTTAGATTGATTAAGTTCCTTAGCTCAAAAGGAATATCACCATTTAACTGATTGCCAGCGATATCTAGAAATTGAAGGTTTGAGAGTTGGCATATCTCTTGTGGTATATTCTTTGAGAAACTATTGTAAGACATGTTGAGGTAAGTGAGTTCCGTAAGTTTGCTGATTTCGACAGGAGTGTTTCCGAAGAGATCATTGAAAGAAATATCCAAGTAAGTTAGATTAAGGAGCAAAGAAAATGGAAACACATCTAATGTACCTTTCAAGTTCAACATGGTCAAATCAATGCCGGCTATGGACCCAGTTTGGCCATGATCACATTGGATGCCTTTCCAAGTGCAGTGAGTGAAACTGTTAGTATTTTGTGGTAAAACCCATGAAGATAGGGAAGTTTGATTCTGGAGACTAGATTTCCATTTAAGCAGGCCATGGACCTGCTGTCTTGTGGAACCATAAGCAGGAACAAGATTTGGTGTGAAACAGAAAAGAAAAAACAGAATATAAAGACTCCAGGCTTTGAATGGGTGCTGCATGGTTGCAATTTGGTTTGCTAGCATTGAGCCTGGGGTGTTGATTTATTTATATAATTATTAGTTTGACAATTCAACTTCTGGTGGGACACTCGGTTTGAGAAAAATTGCACTTAGTTTTGACAATTCGGAAGGTTGTTGGAAAATATGAACCCTTTTGATGGTGCACTTGGTAGAAAATCAACTTCTACTCTTTTATCTGGAAAATGACAAAATTGCTTTTCCATCTTTGCGTGTCCAGGCAATTCATTAACTTAAGTTGAATTACGTGATTAAAACATTGTCTTTGCAAGTTGAATAACATGCTTTTTACTAAATTCTCTCTCTCTCTCTCTCTCTCTCTCTCTCTCTTTATGTTTTACATTTGCAAAATTTATTAATAGCAAAGCTGAATTTCAAAATCACTGCTGGCGGATTTGCATTTCATGTTTATCTCTTTCAATATTTCTGCACAAATTTTGTATAACCCATAATTGTGATATGATAAGCTTATTAGTAATGTTGTTTGCTGCAAGTCATTGTTACTAATTCGCTGCATCTTTTATCGGCAATTATCTATCTACAAATGAGAAAACTTTGTTTGGCAATCCTTGGGTTTTATTAGCCGTTTTCTTATATGCTATAACCCATAATCATGATATGATATGCTTGAAGGCTTGAGAGTTGGCATAGAAATGGTGGTATATTCTTAGAGAAGCTATTGCCGGACATGTCAGGACAAGAGAGTCTTATAAGTTTTGCTGATTTCATCAGGAATGGTTCCAAAAATTTCATTGACAGAAACACACAAGGACTAGCAATTTTCTAACCCATTGATTGGTTTAAAGTGACCGACAAAAAGATAATCTGTCGAACCCACACTTGCGACCATTTCTGCAGATTTGGAAGGTTGTAGGAAATTATGAACCCATTTGATGGTGCACTTGATAGAAAAGCAACTCCTATTCAATTATTTATGTTTCCAGGATTCAGTAAAAAAACCCAGAAAATGACTGATTGCTTTTCCATCATTGATTCTTTGTGCTAGAACAGGAGTGCCGTCCTTTGCTTATCCAGGCAATTTATCAGCTTAGGTTGAAAACACGA
Organism: Lumnitzera littorea; assembly: GCA_024138015.1. NCBI lineage: Eukaryota > Viridiplantae > Streptophyta > Magnoliopsida > Myrtales > Combretaceae > Lumnitzera > Lumnitzera littorea. Next base: position 93,622,475 of record JAMXBB010000011.1, read on the forward strand.
TTAAACCGTGGTCTTGCAAGTTAAATCACCTACTTGTTACTGAATTCATTCTGTTTTGCCACTCCAATACCAAAATGCTGTAGTTTGTTGTTCGAAGTTGAAACACAAGCAAAGCACCTCTGTTGCTTACAAGTTATGAACATGCGCTCATAGAGCAACTATTTGAACTGCATAATGGAAGTGGGATGGTATAATATAGCTTGATAACGCTTTTCTCATTAATCTAATTCTCCGTATTAACTTTGATTTCATCTATTCTTAAACATTTGCAGAATTTTTTGGAGAAACAAATCCAAATTTTAAGAGCACGGCTGTGGATTTTCATCTCGCGTTTATCTCTTATAGTTGCAATGTTTCTGCACAAATTTTGTTCCATACATAATCCATAAGCATGCTATTTGCTGAAAGTGTTTATTGCTGACTTGGTTAACTATGTCTTTTATCAGCAATTATTCACCTATGATCCTTGAAGGAGGGTAACAGTGGCAGATTCAACGAGACAATTGCCCAAAATTCAGGAAATGTTTTCTAAACGATCAGAACATTATGAAGAATTGTTAGCTAAGCATAATCAAGAGGTAGAAATAGCTACGATGCACCAACTAGAATTTTCAACCGCTCTTATACGGGAAAACAAAAAACAAACGTTAGCGGTTCTGTTGATACCACCATGGGGAAGCTCACACAGCAAGGAACAATGCCAGCTAGCCAACAACGCAAGTTTCTTTTCCAATGATGGCTTAAATGGAGTTCAATCAGATGCAACAGAGCAGCAACCCTGCTACCCGTGTTGGAGAGTTTAGGTTTTTGTCCTAAACTAATTGAAGTTCCTTCATTAATTTCCTCAGCGTCATATTTATAACCTTTTCCGTTTCCCCTTATAATCATAATCTTTTCAAATCAAATTTATGCTTTTTGATATGAAAGTAAGAGGTTCAAGTGAGAGCTACTTATGAGATCGAGAGACTAGACTAAAGGAGGTTGGTAGAGAAATTTTATGTTATATATGGCAATCTTTTTTATAGTCAAATTATATCGAAATTTCTATTTCCTATAAAACAAAAAAAAGGCATATGAAGTCCCAAATTTTCGAATTAATTAAAAAAAAAGGAGTAAATTCACAAATACCGCTTACAATCAAATATTTTCAATTAGGGGACACGGATAAAACTAAAACAGAAAAATGAATGAAAAAAAAAAAAAAACTGATGAAGAATACCCGAATAGCATATAATCACTAATGCGAAAGTTAGTATCTGAAAATAAACCTTGCAGCGGTAAAAGAAAATAATTTTTCCAGTATATATTCGTAGCCTTTAGCTTACTATGACCTTGCCTGTAAAATCTTCTCCGGAAGCACTTATATGCGTGCCATGTACTTCATGAGAGTTAAAAACTTTTGAATCTGTAGCGCTGAAGCTTCAGGTCAATTCCTGCCCTTCACCTTTTTCCAAGTCTTTTTTCTATAATTATCATAGGAAGACTCGTTCGGAGAAAATTTGCACTTAATTTTGTTCCTTGCTAAAAGAAAAAGACTTGCGGGTCAGCCATGGCAAGTTTCTGATGTCTAGCAATTTTTCTAACCCATGAATTGGGTTTGTGATAGATTAGTTCAAGTGACTTGACAAAGATATGACGTGGAAGACACTTTTTGCTTGTGGCCATTTCTGCTGATTTGGAAAGGTTGTAGGAAAATATGAACCCTTTTGAAAGGTACACTTGGTAGAAAAATCAACTTCTGTACATTTATTTATGCTTCCTGGACCTTAGAGAATGATCGAAAAAAATGCTGGCTATTGTCTGAGGGTATTTGCAAGTCAATACAAAGGTTGTCGTTCGTTCTTCAAAGTTTAAACCCAAGCAAAGTACCTCTATTATTTACACGTTTGGTCCAATTATTTCAACTATACTGTTTGAATGGGATAGTAATATAGCTTGATAATGCTTATTTTAATTAATCTAATTCTCTGTAATAAATTTATTCATCTTTTTGTAAACATTTGCAGAATTTATTGAGAGCAAAGCCGAATTTTAAGATCACAACAGCTGATTTTTCATCTCGTGTCTATCTCATATATTAGCAATATTTTTGCACAAATTTTGTATGAGCCATGAGCATGTATAGATAAAACTGTGATATGCTTGTTAGTCATGTCGCCTGTTACTTATTCGTTGCATCTTTTATCAGCAATTATGGAGAGAAACAATAGGAGAGAAGGAAATGTTATGGGGAAGAAAAAACTAATACATTTCTTGAATAATCTGATACATACACCTTTTTTGTTAGTAATGGAAAAAAAAAAAAAACTGATGTTTTCTCAAATATATATATATATATATATTCTATATGCCAAATTAATAACTGTATAATTTTGTCTCCTGCGTATATTTTTTTTCTTAGTTGTAGCCTCCTTAATGAGAAATATTTAAATTATCCTTTTAAGATTAAAAAAAAAAAAAGAAAATAAAGCTCTGCACAGGAATGGATCTGAAGATTCCCTCCTACTGGGTTGGCAGCAACTAATATAACAATCAACATGAAACAAAATCTACTAAATTTTCAACTAGTGTAGCTTTCAAGTTGACATAGACAGATCAATGCTGGCTATGGTCCCTTCTAAATGAAACTGCTATATTAATTGTTAGTTTTGACAATTCAACTTCCAGTGGCACACTCGGTTTGAGAAAAAACTGCATTTAATTTTGTTCCCTGGCAAAAAGACCTGGGTCAGCCATAGCAATTTGCAGAGGACTAGCAATCTTCTAACCCATTGATTGGTTTTGAAATGAAATAGATAGTTAAAGTGATTGACAAAGATATTCTGTCGAAGACACCTTTTACTAGTGGACATTCCAGCATATTTGGAAGGATGTAGGAAAAATATGAACCCTTTTGATGGTGCGCCTGATAGAAAAGCAACTCCTGTTCAATTATCTATGTTTGCAGGACCCAAGAGAAAGACCCAGAAAATGACTGATTGCTTTTCCATCTTTGATTATTTACTTATCCAGGCAATTTATTGGCTTACGTTGCATATACGATTAAAGGACGGTGTTGCAAGTAAAACAAACGGTTTGTTTTTAAATTCATTCTGTTCTGCCACTCCAATACAAAAAGGTTGTTGTTATTCAAAGTTGAAACCAAGCGTAAGTTAACCGATTGCTTTTCCATCTTTGTTATTTATAGCTTTTTTTATTTTTTGCCTGAGAAAAAGGATCGCCATGCCATTCTTACCTTATCTAGGCAATTTATTAGCTTAGTAGAATATATAACTAAAACCCAAGCAAAGCATCCCCTGTTATTTGCTAGATATCAACATGCACTCATGATGCAATTATTTCAACTGTATAGTCTAAACGGGATACTGCTTTTCTAGTTAATCTAAATTCTCTGTAATAACATTGATTTCATTTGTTCCTAAGCATTTGCAGAAGGTTAGCAAGTAAAAATCCATGTTTTAGGAGCAAGCCCCTAGATTTTCATCTTATGCTTGTCTCATTATACTTGCAATATTTCTACACAAATTTTGTTCCATATATAGCCCATAAGCACGTATAGATAAAACTGCGACATGCTTGTTAGTGATGGTGTTTGCTGCAAGTGTTTATCAGCTATTGTCTGTCTATGATTTGAGAAAACTTTCTTTGGAAATTCTTGGGTTTTATTAGCTGTTATATATGTTATATGCTTGAGTGCCTTTTACTTGTGTAATGCTTCTTTTTCCTTGTGCCAAGCTACAAGACTTATTATATGTATGTTTGATTTTGAAAGCTTTTATTTTTAAGAAACATATTGTTACATCTGATAGTTGATCCAGGAGAGTACACAAGAAACCATAGTGGCTGCAAGATTATTATCAACAGTCTAGCAATTACAAATAAGAAAAGCTCGGGTCATCTTAGTAAAGCTTGAGTCCTCTCAAAGTACTATCTGATGTTAAGCATAGTATTTGTATAAAGTGATGGCTCAACACAGCAAAGCATAAGAGTGTACTATAGATAGTATTCGTTGAAAGGGAAAAGAAAAGACAAAAAAAAGCAGATGACTAATCATCGAAAATATTACCGACGCAACCAAATCTTAACTATAATCGTACTCTGGTGCTTGAAGGGACATGGTTGCATCAGCCTATGCTAGCCAAGATCGAATTTCAGTAATCCCCTTCTCTTTGATCACCATTTTCATCCTGCCCAGTCATAGCCAGGATTAAGCTGCTGTTTGCCATTGCAATAAATTAGCATATTATCGATACGTATATATATAAATGGTGTCTTTCATAAAGAAAGAACAGCTACTAGCTATAAAATATTCTAAGACAACGCAACTGATTATGGTCGATCTAGCTTGAGGTTCAGCGAATCTCGAATATTTGAGACAAATAAGTTTACATATATTGTGCCCTTACAAAAACACAAGGAGCAAGGAATCAATCACAGTAGTGCAATATACGATATGAACACGTTTAAGACAAATGAATTTATATATCATGTTGCGATAGTCAGTATGAAACTGATGCAGTGATTGGAGAAGACTGTAGTGGAGAGTTCTGAGTAAGGACGTCAGTATGCTGATGATATGTAGGAATCGATCAACTACTTGATCAAAAGTTCCATTGCAAAATTCTGGATTTCCCTTATGAACAAAAACCTTAAAATTGTTTGTCGTTGCATTTGAAACCGAATTTCTTGATTGTATTTAAGGAAAACTGGTACTTTGGTATCAGAGAGTTTGAAGGAGGGGAAATAATACCCTAGGAATTCTCACAATTTCACCGATTCACACACAAACATTCACACAGACATGCCCATTACGCAGACATCGGGGACGCAATGTTTTGTGTAATTTCATAAATTTTTTTAGTGTGGCTCACAGATATATACATATATATATATATATATATATATAGAATAACGTATAAGACTCTTCCTTGACAAATTATATGAGATGACGCCACGTAGTAATATTCCTAGCTGTCTATAGATTTTTCTGGATTGTTTTGGTGATTTAGATTAGTGGAATTGGCCTTCTTCGATCCCTTATTCATACAATGGACTTCATTAATTGCGCACAATGGGCCTGATAAAGTGCACCGTCCAACATGGCCCAAACCCATTTCCTTAGCCTTGTGACCTACAGCACTGGAACTCCCCTCCGTGTAACGTGAGTTGCATCCTGCTCATTGTTTTGAATCCCTTTTTTATCAGCTTCAAGAACCCTGTTTGTCCTCCATCCTTTTCCCCTACTTTAACTCCCTGCCCATCAGAAACCCTTGTCCACAAGGGACAATTTGGAAATCGCAACCTTACTGTTGTGTTTCGCTATTAAAAATGAGAATAGAAATCAATAAAAAAGAAGGGAATAAGTGAAAATAGTTCTATTTTTAAAGCTTAAAAATTTCTTTTAAAAAATAGAGAGAAATCCATGAAAATAAGAAAAAAATTGAGTAAAATTATAAAAATACTCCATTAAATAAATAAATTTATAAGTATTTTTATCTTTCAATAACACATTTTTTTCTATTTCCATCATATAAATCTAAACAAAAAATGAGTACTACATTTCCTTCCATTTCCATTCCTTTCATTTCATTGGATTTTCTTTTAATTGATTTTTACTCGTTTCTGCACTACCTAAAGTATCCCAACAGTGTAAATCTGAGAAAAATTCCCATGTAGATTCCGAAGGAGTTTGTCCCTTCCATTTAAACAATAGCATTGTGTTGGCCACACCCTTTCTTTTCACCATTTTCCTCTCTATGATCGATTCTGCCTCCCAAGCTTTCTTGCCGGTAATATTTGGTTGTTCTTTAGGATGTTGAGTTACTGAGCCCACATACTGCTTAAGTTGTGAGACGTGGAGGGTAGGGTGGAGCAAAGAACCCAAAGGAAGATCAAGTCGGTAAGCTACGGATCCGATTTTATCTATCACTTTGTAAGGCCCGTAATATTTTGCTGTTAATATGTTGTTCCGATGACCAGCCAAACTTTAGCGAATATTTACAGCTTACCAATGCAAATGTGTTTTCGACTGAGTGTAGAGCTTACCAAGTTAACTCTTTAGCGGCTGTTGAGCTTGTCGTCGTGTTTTGTCCAAGCTCCTTCACATTCGCTAAGGTGCTCTGTTCTTCTTTCTCAAAACAGGGGACAAGGAAAACAAGAGGAAGAAATAAAACAAAGAAAACGAAAATGAGAGAAGATAAGGAGGGGGCAGGGGCTATCGACGACGCAAGGAATAAAATAAGGAGGAAGCTGTTTCCTCTTAGTTGATCAAGGCTAGCCGAGGGGGAGAGAGGAAGGAGGTATTGAATACCGAGGACCAAAACAGAACCAAACAAAGCCAAGTTTCACACATACACGCGCGCAGAATGAGAGAGATTTCAGCAGAAGAGAAAGAAAGAGAGGGTATCAAAGGAGATCGGGGAGAGATATTGCTGTACTTTACAAGATGGTTGGAGTGTTGGGTTTAGATGAAAAGTACCTAGGTGGCACATTTTAAGAGTTGGCTTTATTCTAAGAGATTGAGAAGAGATTTGTTCAGTTTCATCTGTCGAAGGATTTAGATGGCTTAACTAGGTCTCTGGGTTGGGAGTGTTTACGGTCAGATAAGGCAAATTGGATTATTGGACTGGGATGTTGGGTTTTTGGGACATGTTTGTTAAGCAATAGGATGGAGTTCAAACTTTAGTTAGTATGTAACTTACTTATTATCATCATCATTGTTATTATTATTTGTCTTTTTGACTTAAACTGTTCTACATTTAAATTTTAAGGTTAGATTTTCATGGTTTTAAATATTTCTTCATAAATCTCTTAAAATTTTCTAAAGTTACATTCTATGAAGTATTTCAACACTATCCAATAGGTTAAGATTTAGAAAACCAATTAATGTAATTATATGCAAAAAGGGTATGTTTATCTATAAATCTTTTCTATATGATTGAAAAACCCCACTTATAAATTTTAAAATTATAGAGCGTTACCATTATTAAATGTATAAATATCTTTGCTATATATTTTAAAGTAAATCGCTATTTATATAATATAACAAAGGATATTTAAGTTCATTATAACCATTGCAGTTATTTATTACTATATATATATATTATTCAAGTGCTATTTCATTTTGCAGACTAGAGTTCTATTAAGTAGTGAGGAACATGTTTTAGATGTTTTGGAATGGTTTAATACATAATTAGTTGAATACGGTTGTTATCATCATTTATTTTTACTTTGTGATTTCTATCATTTAATAATCAACTATCTAATTATCCATTATATATATATATATATATATATATATATATATATATA